>JAPFFP010000099.1:5383051-5417908 GCA_026153255.1 Solanum medicagineum
GTTTTTACACATATTTTGTCTTTTTTTGATAAATAATAAATTCAAATATTTTTTGAAAATTAATTTTTTTTTTAAATAAACTCGAGGAAGAACCAACGGGCGAGACACTCTTCTCTTTAGAAGGGTATGAATCAGTAGAGGATGGCAACACAACTAAAGAATTCGGCCACAACATGTACCAGATATCCAACATAAGGAAGAATGATGAGGTTGACACCCCACACATTTAGATGGTTATCTTCTCATTCAAATAGGATTAGCCAGTGCAAGTAATCGCATTCATGGATAGAGGGGACTCATTATCCATCCTTAACCCAGTAGCCTTACCCAATGATTACTAGATTTCTCACTTCTAGAACTTCAGCACTCTGTCGAGAGAAATCCTGATGACCAAGTTGATCATAAAGCATCCAGTCCTAATTGGGTTCTTCCTGGGCTTACAGTTCAAGACTAAGCTCCTTAGTTCAGCCATCCCCAGAAGAGACCTCATCATTAGGTTTGACATCTACAGGCAACTCAAGGACCGCCTTGAGATACGAACGAAGGTAATAGTTTTTAATAAACAGTTCAAGTTGTATGCCACTACCTCCAAGTTATTCCACATCTCTAGTGATGACACCAACTCAAAAAAAAATCATTCATCACGATGATTACAAGGACACTAACTCCCGTAGTTGGAATGGCAGATTACTCACTGGAACTGTTCACCTACTTCTGGGATCCATTTGATCCATTAATCATGATGGAAAGAAGGACGTTCTACAAACTCCAAGTGTTCAAGAAATACGGAGGATCCATTCTTAAACCTTTAAGAGTCCACCTGGAGTACCCATTTTGCCATATCTGTATCCTTACGGCAGATGATTTCCCCCAAGGACTCTTGATGCTATTTTGGTACCTATATCACCAATAGTACATCCTCATAGAGTTCAAAGTGCAACCTACTCAGCGATTGCGACCAAATTTAACCACTCTTGCAAAAATTTCTTTTATGGTTTAAGCCACAATGATAGTGGGTGCATTGCTTCTGAGATACTTTGAGGCCAAGGTTTTTATATTGCATAGATAAATGAAGCTTATCATATGATAGGTCCAGGCCCAATAAGAAATTTCCCTCTGCTAGAATCCCCCCCCCCTTTTATTTTGTCCTTGGAATATGAATACCATGAGGTACAAAGAATCAACTGCCCGTAAAATAAATGCAACCCTAAGGCAATATGGTGGATGGAAGGAGCACGACAAAACTACACCGATGACCACCCTCAATGGGAAAAGGTCCATCAAGCTACTAAGAAGTATTAGGTTCCATATGAGATCACCAGAGACTAGATCACTCAGACCATAACGAGCATAAGGCTGAACCTACCACCAAAGAATTACGATCAGAAAGTAGCAGGATCGATAAGCAAGAACAGATCAAGAGAGGTCTCGGGAACAAAGATCTAAGCAAGAATAAACACGACTTCAATTGATGGATAGAAGAAGGATAAGCATGCCCGCCTTCAACTCCTTCAAACCTTGTGTACTCAGATGCTCACCGATGACATGTGCAAGAATCAACATACCAAACCACCTCCACTAACAAATTACCATATACCCTAATCACTCTCCATGTATAACCAAAACTTCCCCCACTATGTTCATCATAACTTTCTCACCAAGTTTATCGCAAACTTTCCGCACTAAGATTACCAAAAACTTAACAAAGGTCTCACAAGAGAATCTTATCCACCTACCTGAAAGATGCCTACAAGTGGTGTGTGCACCTTCTTGGATACTGACAATAAGTAGCTTACACACCAGCTTACAAGATGCCTACAAGTAGCTTACACACTTGCTTGTAGTGGCCTACAAGTTGTTGACTCACCAGCTTCCATATGTTGTCACATGCTAACATAATTCTTTATTTTTTGTGTTTTATATTCTTACGCACTTTTCACATATTAGGTGAGGCCCAGTATGAATAAAGTATAGTAAAGATAGTAAGTCTGGATTAGATTTACTATTTTTAGATAGGTTTACTATTTTTAGAATAGGATAAGGCCTATCCATTACTAGAATGTTGTGCCATGTGCGATAATGTTTTTTATTTGAGTCTGTTTGTAGTAGGCCAACCTTTTCATATAAAAGCAAGGACAAGTCCTTTAGAATGATCACATTTTACCAATTTTTGAAAATCCTAGAGTGTTCTTGCAATAAAGAGTCCTTAGTCTAGAGTCTGAGAGAACATAGTCTTAGAAACTCTCTCAAAGTTACTGCACCCTTGTATATATACTTTGCTTCTGAATAATATTATTGTTGGATAAACTTTGTCTTATTCTTCTCTATTGGGTGGGGGATATGGGACGTTCAGACCCGTAGTTTTAGAGCAGGGTGGGGTTAGGACATGCTCTGGCGAGCTCTGCTCACTAGGAAATTGATGGCTTGTTACGTTACTCAATATCAGCTAGGCACAACTATAATAGTAAATGTTTACCCTTATGGTCGTGATTACAATAGCCTCTAAAAATAAAATCAAGCTAGTAAACCAGCGATAGAAGCACAAGACTTGTTCCTAAATGAAATTGAAGGGTACTATAGGCCAGGGAGATCTGCTTAAAGCCCGCGTGAAAAGTCCTAACACTGTTGAATAACCTACCGTATATTTTACTGCTTGGTTGGTAAGGTCGCTAATAACGCTTGCATGGATGAGACACTCAAAATATTGTTGTATTAGTGTTTTAGTTGATCTTGTATGAAATATGATACCACACCGCCTTTAACCTACTAAGCCACCGGTTCTCTATCCTGCCGGTCCTATCTGTGGTGTGCTCCCACACCCCTATTTGGCCCCTACCCTACTTGGTATCAGAGTTAGGTTCTTCCTCATCCCCGGAGGGAGGAACAAGGTTTTCATAAGGTCTATCTCTCATGTTTTACCACCAAGTTTTATATTCTAGTCATTTACTTTCAGTCAATGTGTTTATTTTGAGTCCGTAGCCATAAACCTATCCATAATCTTTACATAAATTATTTTGGTGTCTTTTCCTTAGATCGTCAGAACAAATAATTGTTTGTCTTTAGATTCTTAGAATAAATACGTGTGTGTGTCTTAATTGTCCAAAAAAAACCCAAAATTATGTCTATTTCAAAGTCTTTATTATTTTCATCCAGTTCGTGTAAATTTGTGTCTTTACCTTATGAGTCCATTCTTTGTAAATCCTTAGCCAAGTAAGAGATGAATCTTGCTCGAAGTAAATCCCTTTCTTGTAAATACGAGTCTCTATGAAATAGATGTGTTATCCCTAGGAAATAAAATATCCACCACATATATGCCTTTACTGAACCCATATTTCTCTTTGCCAAAAAGACCTGTTACCCTTGGTTGCAAATTTGCTCCCTAGTCCAATAGAAACCTAAAGGAGTGAGAAAATATGTTGTTACCTCAAGACATGACCAATACTCTATTCTCGCTAATAGGAGGAATAGTTGATCATATTGCAGATGCCAGAGGACTTTCCATGCTAGTGGAAAAGCCTAGGATTCATCCATATCCATATTGGTACCATTAGAGTTGTGTTGATGTATCATAGAAGAAAAGGCCAGCCCATAGTAGCTTGTCTTTCCCTCTTTGATACCTGATACAATGAGTATCAACATGTGAACTTAGGTACCTCTGAGATCATCCTCAATGCCCGCACTGTGTTCATCACGATCTACCCCAGCTTCAACATGTCCCTGCACGTCCATACGCCAAGGAGGCATTGAAGATCCAGGTATAGATAATCGAAGCTCCACAAGGTACAGATGCTATTCATGTGACCCTTCACTACCAGCTAGCTTGAAGAGTTTAGAACCATGCCACAGACCTATCACTCCCTAGTGGCCAAGGTGTTCTCTTCCTAAACATAGACGCCACCAACAAAACTGCTCAGTGCACTCAGATCCCTGGATAGATAAGCAGAGAGGAGCTCGTCAATATTCTCCCTACCTTATAGATCATGAACTATGAGAAGTTGAGAAAGAAGGGTAGAACCCCTAACCTGGTGAGCAAGTTGGACATGATGAAGGCATATGATTGGGTGAAATAGATTATTTGACCAAGCTTTAAAGGAAAACTGGGTTTAGAGAAAGAATATCGATATGATTTTCAAATTGATTAGTAACAATTGATATGCAGTGTTGACGAATGCACAGCCTAAAGATTTTTTAAAATATTCTAGGTGGTTAAACCAAGGTGATCCTTGGTCATCCACTTTATTTATACTAGCAGAAGGGGTATTATCTAGAGGCTTAAATGACCTGCTAAAGGATAAGAAGTTTAGAACTTTTGGCATGCCTATAGGGAGTCCCAAGCTGAATCATTTGTCCTTTACAAATGATATGATTATTCTACGTAAGTCAGAAGCGAGAACTATGCAATTGGTTACTGAAACAATTCATAAGTATAAAAGGGCCTCGGGGTAGAAAGTCGATAACAAGAAGAGTGTTATATATCTTCATTATAGTGTTTCAGGAGGCGAATCAATTCCAACAAAAATAGGGATTGGAATTTTGAGGAAGGATTTTCCTTTCACCTACTTAGGGTTTTCTATCTTTTATAAGAGAAAGCAAAAATTGTATTTTTAACAAGTGATTCATAAAGTAGGGAGTAAAATACAAGCTTGAAAGAGTAAGTTACTTTCATATGGAGGGAGAGCTACCCTAATTAAACATGTTCTGCAGAGTACACCTATTCATTATTTATCGATGGTGGCCTCCATCTAATGCTCTAAACCAAATTCAAAGAATGATGGCCCCATTTTTTCGGAGTAGTTGTATTAAAGGGAGAGGAAGACACTGGGCTAGTTGGGATAATTATGTCTCCTAACGGAATACATGAATAATAAATACTATGAGAATTCTACAATATTAGATACAGAATCTCATACGACAATCAAATTTTATGGCATATTAGAGAAGGGTCAGTCAATGCATGACATGATAATTAGCCTGGACTTGGAGATTTGTATTCCATGTTGGAAGATAACCTTGTTTGGGAATCCAATAAGTTAAATGTAATAGAACTCGTCAAAAATGGGGGACGAAACGATCAAAACAAAAATTGATGGCTTACAGAGGATGTGACAAATCACATTATTTAACATACCAAACCACCTAAGGAGGATACTAGAATGGAAAGATCATGCTAGATATTAGAATCTAAAGGAGATTTTACAATAAAGATAGTTTGGGAGTATATCAGACACAAAGATGAGAAGAACACAATCTACAAGTGAATATGGAGCAACGGAATAGCATTTAAAATGGCCTTCTTTATGTGGAGAGTTTGAAAATTCATGATTCTAGTAGATGATAAATTGAGGAGATGGGGAGTTCAAGGATCATCTAGATGTTGGTGTCGTGATAGGCTAGAACATGAGACAATCTCCCATGTCTTCCTAAAATCCTCTTTAGCTAACAAGACTTGATCCTCTTTTTTCTCTTTTGCAGGACAAAATATTCAAGGATTGCACTTGAGGAAAATAATTATTCTATGGTGGCACTCAAGAATTAAAGAAAGAAAGAGACCCATATACAAAGTAATACCAAGTTTCATTTTATGGGAAATATGGAGTACAAGGAATAGGAGGAAGCATGAGGGGAAGACTACTTCAGCATTGAGAATCATCCACAATATAACGAGAAGTTAGCAAATGTTGTGTCAAATGAGAATACCTCAATTGTCACACATGGAAATTGGCCAAGGATGTTGAATTGGTTGGACCATTACATCTCTAAATTAAAGTAGAGAAAAATTCTATGAAAGTTTAAACCTAAATGATAGGTTAAATATAATACAGATGGGGCATCTAGGGGAAATGTAGGAGTGAGTTCCTACAGATTCTATTTGGCAGATGAGAAATGGGACTTATTATATGCAGAAGGACAGCTAATTGCGGATCCCCTAATGCAGTAGCAGAAGCCAAAGCCATATTAGAAGCTAGTAAACATTGTAAGTAAACATGTTATAGTAGACTTATCATTCAAATAGATTCTATGTTATTATGGAAGATCCTAAAAGGGGAATGGTCAGTGCAATGGAGTATTGCAGATATAGCAGCAGGCAGCATAACGAACACATTGTAACATCCGTGAAATCACCGAATAAACCTAGAATGGAATCATATGCATAACGCATCTTCTCATGCTCTATTTGCAAATCCGAGATTGGATTTGCAATTAGCACGAACAAACTGAGTGAAAAAATGGTCTTGACTCGATTTTAGAGCAACCGAGTCAAAATAAATTTTTTCAAATTTTACCCGAATAGTAAGGGTCCACGCCCAGGACACTACTTGCCTGGGACGCGGACTTATACTTCATCTTTTTGTTAGTTCTCGACAAGAAGTTGGAATTCATGAAAAATGGGAAAATATACATGTACGCGTCCCAGGCACAACGCGGACTTGTTGTTTTTTTCTGACCTTCCTTCTTTTACTTAAGGGAGGGTAGTTCCGACTTTTTCTACCCTTCTTAAGCCTAAACAAGTTGGTTTTTACCCAAATAAATCCCAAGAACTTACTAAGTTCCTCTCATTAACATTAAAAGCTTTCCAAGAACTCATGCGTAGATTAAAAAGACAAGCTAAGGCTTCAAGAATTTTTTTCAATTCTTCCAAGAACAAATTTCTCAGGTATGTAAAGCTATCAAAAATCTTATTTCATACCTAATCTATATTTGCTAGCAAGAATACTAGTCAAAAGTCAAGCCAATTTCATTCCTGTGATCTTATGGAGAGATTCTAAAGTCTTATCATGAAATCCTTATTATTTCATTATCATTATGCTAAGAACTTCATTGTTGAGTAGTTTTTTTTGGATTCCTGAAGCATTACTTTATTTCCAAGAACTCTAGATGAGTACTGATAATTATTCCATTATTATGTTTTAAGACCACTGAAAAATTATCCATACTAAAGTATGAGTCAGTTCAAGAAGTACCTCAGCATGAATTATAGAAGTAGTCTATTTGCGATACCATCTTTTGAGCATTGCATATCAGGTTAAAAGATCAGCCCAGTTAGTTAAGGTATTTTGTATTACTATTCATCATGCATAGATTTCAGAGTTTGAAGATAGTTACAGTTGCAAATGCGTAATTTTATTAGTAAAGAGCATGTCTATTTTCTTTCTTTAAAGAAAGCATTATCAGTTATGAGAAAGCATTATCAGTTTTGAGAAAGAAAAGTCAGTTTAAAGAAAATATCTTGAGCCAAGGTTCCAAGTGACAGAGTTTCAGTTTTCCCGTAAAGTGTGACAGTTTGACAGTTAATAAGCGTAGTGCATGTTTTAGGAGTAGTATTGAGCATCGATATGAGTGTAGTAATAAGAAATTGAACTCATAATCTACGTAGCCAATATAGGATAGTATTGTACTAGAAGACAATTCCTCACTTGCTACTGAGATGGCCCAGTTCTGGGATGGATCCACTCCTCTGGTTTTTCGTCCCCTACCCCAGCAAAGTACGAGATGGCTCTGGCAGCGTGAGCAAGACGTCTCACCACGAAGCTCATAGTGGTGGTTGTTGGTTAGAGAACCTCACCAAGTAAAAGCAAGTTATTTTTATACAGATTTTCAGCATATATTCTATAGCAGCATGTGTTGCATCTATTACTTACGCTTCTTTACTTTGAGATATGTTTTACTTACTTTGAGCATGTTGCCTACCCTGAGTTTTCGTTTTGGCCATTTTACATACCGTACAATCCACGTACTAACACCTTTGGTGCTGCATCATTTTATGATGTAGATTCAAGCCTCCACATGACAGCAGATATTCACTACGTCGGCTTTCCAGAGGCAGTGGGTGAGACCTCTTTGCTTTCAGAGGATTCTAGTCAGTTTAGTTTATGTATTTTATTTTATAGTCAGGTAGTCATGGGTCTTGTTGCGGCACCTATCTCAGTATAGTAGAGGCTTCATGGACATAGTTAGTGAGTTAGTATGGTATTTTCATTCAGTTGTTTTGAACATTAACACTAATTGTATAACAAGATATTTTCAGACTTTGTATAAAGCAAGATTGAGATTATTTGGGTTGTACTTAAATATTTTAAAAGGTACATCTTATAAAGCTTATGCATGCATGTGAAAGTCTCCAGTTGAGTAAGTCAGCTAGGCCAAGGGTTCGCTTGGGGACCAGCAATGGTTCTTGAATGCCAGTCACGTCTAGGGTGTAGGCTCGGGGTGTGACAAACTTGTTATTAGAGAACAGAGTTCAAGTGTCCTAGGATGTCTATGAAGTAGTGTGTGTAGGATCTTATTTATTGTTGTGAGGGCCCCACTTCTATAAATGAGAGTCTATTGACATATAAGAAAAGTTTCCCTTCTTTCATGTTCTAATCGTGCAATAGAGTTACTTCCTAAGAAACTTGTCTATATTCGTGCATTTGCCAGATTCGTTCGACTATCTCCCATAATTTAGGTGGTTGGAATAGAGAATTTCAGATTCTCCTTGTTGAGTTACCTTCAGATAAAGTATTCAGAAAGCAAAGAGACTACACTAGGCTTGAGATGAGCCAAGTAGTGTGCTTGAGTTATCGATTCGAAATAATACACTCTTATTCCTATGAATCGTGCATTTGAGCTAGAGCAAGACAAGATGTAATTTCAGACTTAGTTCCCGAGAATCATTTTCAAATGTTACTCTTGAGTGGAAAAGTCAAGTTATGCCTCTAATACTTAGTAGTATCCCGTCCCCCTTGAGAGAAAGTGATTGAAGGCCCTTTTAAACTATGTGGTAGAATGTCCTAAAACTAGAAAGATGTAGAAATCACAAAGAGTAAGAATAGTAATTTCTTGAAGCTAGTAGCTAATATCCATGTGGTGATTAGTCGAGTTCCTTACAAGTCTTGGTTAAAGAGTAGTAAGTATCGTATAGCTTCTATGATAAGGTATATGAAGAGTTGCTAGTTTGTATGAGATGGTGCACACTCGAATATGAAAGGAGTTGATGTTGAAGTAGCATTGTATTAGTGATGATAAGTATATGTGTTGAATATAAGAACAAAGGGTATAAGGTAGTAGATCTAAACTAGATTGATTTAAAATGAGAGTCATGTGAGATTTATTGCGCTATGAGCTTAGCTAGGTAAGGAGGTATAATGGATGAGTGGATATGATCTGACATATTGTTTTTTTTCTGACCTTCTTTCTTTTACTTAAGGGAGGGTAGTTCCAGTTTTCTCCACCCTCCTTAAGCCTAAACAAGTCAGGTTTTACCCAAATAAATCCCTAGAACGTACTAGTTCCTCTCACTAATGTTAAAAGCTTTCCAAGAACTCAAGCGTAGATTAAAGAGGCAAGCTTGAGATTCAAGAATTTGTTTTTAATTCTTCCAAGAACAAATTCCTCAGGTATGTAAGGCTACCGAAAATCTTATTTATGTGCCTAATCTATATTTGCTAGCAAGAATACTAGTCAAAAGTTAAGACAATTTCATTCCTGTGATCTTATGGAGATTCTAAAGTCTTGTCATGAAATCCTTATTAATTCATTATCGTTATGCTAAGAACTTCATTGTTCAATAGTTTTCTCTGGATTCCTGAAGCATTATTATATTTACAAGAACTCTAGATGAGTATTGACAATCATTCCATTATCATGTTTTAAGAGCACTGAAAAGTTATCCAGTCTAAAGTATGAGATAGTTCAAGAAGTACCTCAGCATGAATTATAGAAGTAGTCTATTTTATGATACTATCTTTTGAGCATTGCATATCAGTTCTGAAAGATCAGCCCAGTTAGTTAAAGTGTTTTGCATTACTATTCATCATGCATAGATTTCAGAGTTTGAAGATACTTACAGTTGCAAATGCATAATTTTATTAGTAAAGAGCATGTCTATTTTCTTTTTTTCAAAGAAAGCATTATCAGTTATGAGAAAGCATTATCAGTTTTGAGAAAGAAAAGTCAGTTTAAAGAAAATATCTTGAGCCAAGGTTCCAAGTGACAGATTTCTAGTTTTCCCGTAAAGTGGGATAGTTTGACAGTAAATGAGCACAGTTCATGTTTTGGGAGTAGTATTGAGCATCGATATGAGTGAGAGTGATACTAACTTGAACTTATAAACTATGTGGCCAGCCTATTATATTGAATTTACACGATAGGATTGTACCAGAAAACAATTCCTCACTTGCCACTGAGATGGCCCAGTTTTGGATGGATCCACTCCCCTAATTTTTCTTCCCCTACCCCGACAAAGTATGGGATGGCTCTGGCAGCATGGGCAAGACGTTGTATCACCACGAAGCTCATAGTTGTGGTTGTTGGTTAGAGAACCTCCCCAAGTAAAAGCAAGTTATTTTAATACAATTTTCAGCATATATTATATGTCAGCATGTATTGCATCTATTACTTATGCTTCTTTACTTTGAGATACGTTTTACTTACTTTGAGCATGTTGCCTACCCTAAGTTTCCATTTTGGCCATTTTACATACTGTACATTCCACGTACTGACGCCTTTAGCGCTGCATCATTTTATGATGCAGATTCAAGCCTCCACATGATAGAAGATATTCAGTACGTTAGCTTTCCATAGGCAGTAGGTGAGACCTCTTTGCTTTCAGAGGACTCTAGTCAGTTTAGTTTATGTATTTTATTTTATATTCAGGTAGTCGTGAGTCTTGTTGCGGCACCTATCTCAGTATAGTAGAGGCTTCATGGATATAGTTAGTGAGCATTCAATCATTTGGAGCATTGACACTAATTGTATAATGAGATATTTTCATACTTTGTATAAAGAAAGATTGAGATTCTTTTGGTTTTACTTAAATATTTTAAAAAGTATATCTTGTAAAGCTTCTGGATGCATGTTAAAGTCTCTAATTGAGTAAGTCAGCTAGTCCAAGGGTTTTCTTGGGGAACAGTGATGGTTCTCGAGTGCCAGTCAAGTCTAGAGTGTAGACTTGGGATGTGATACACATACTCTGAAGGAAGGAAACCAACTTATTGATTGTATAGCTAATAAATCAATAGACAGGGGAGGGTGCACAGTTAATAACTTCAGGGACATGGACACAAGCGGAAGGAGAACCATTAATAATGACAAGTTGAAAACCCTATATTTAAGAGTGATAGTATCCAAGGATAAAGGGGTAGGGGAGGCTATAGCACATAGTTTTCACTGCACATAATATTTCTAGCCTTCTTCGACAACAAAAAAAGTAAAAATGCAATCTAGCCTAATCTGATCAGTCAGCTAAAATGGACTCAACAAAATAGGTACATCTGGGAAATTCTGAATCTAAGAAACCTGGAAGAAAGCCACATCACTTGTAAAGAGTGGCAGAATAGAATTGTAAGGCCTTACCCATGAGAAGTAGGAAAAGTACAAGAAAAGTGTCCTGAAAATTTCTTAAGTGTTAGTTGTTATGAGGGGTCCTAGGAGCCATAAACAGCTCCACAAGCCGTAAGTGGTGCTCGTGGGTTGAAGGTCAGACTTGGTAAAAATGATAATTTCTAAAGTAGAATGTACGAATTATCAAACAATCCGTAGAATCTCTTACGAGCAGTAGGTCGTGTCGTGGAATGTGAATTAGAGAAGAGTTTTTGAAAGTCTGAAATGTCATGAGACGAAACCCCTATCTATGGCCTATGAATGGACCACGACCCGTAAATGGGGTCTCGTGATCTTGTTCGATAAAATTTTAAAAGGGGAAAATCCAACCTTTCCTATTGTGTAATGCCTATACTATATCATTTTGACACTCAAAGAGCCCCTTACAAGCCTTCATAACCCTAATCCACTCCATCCCTCTCATTCACAAAATCCTAAAGGTCCCCAAAACACTCTCAAGCTCTCCAAGGTCTTTAAAGAGAAGGTGCAAGCTAGGGTTCTGAATTTCTCATCATTTTTCAAGGTTTTTTCGTTTCATATTACTAAGTTATGTAGGTTTTGATTGTGGGGACCTTTCCTCCGCAAGCCCAACTATTCCTCCTCTCCATCCCAAGTTATGAAATTGCATGGTGATTTTATGAACTTTTTTATATGATGATAATATGGAGTATTTTATAGTGCTACACCTTTGTATATGAGTAAGCATTGAAAAGCCATGTGAAATCTATTATTTTATATAAGGGTTTAATGATACCTTAACCAAGTTTTACTATGCTTTGGTGGGTCCTTTGAACAATAAATAAGTGATTCTATTTTGTAACTCTCATGTCATTTACTCATGATTTGCATTTTAAAAGTTTGAACATAAACCAACCATGATTTGAATAAAGATGTATACCAAGCTTCTATAATTGCGAAGGCCTTATGGCAAGTTACGTGAAACTTTGAATGATATGAGTTTTGAAAGGGCTATTATGCATGTTATGAGACATGAAAATATTGTGAAAGTTATGAAGCCATATATAGATGTTAAGAAGCTTTGGTTTTGATGAGATACTCTATGAACTGTGATAATATTATGATGTTTTGCATATTATAGCTATAAGTATGATTTGAGTATTCCTTGGGATTATGACCTAGTACCGAGCAGACCTTGGTAGATAACCATTATCCCATAACTATGTTGCCACCATAGTTTTATGAATTAGCTAATGTATCTACATAGCTTAAGTTGCATGATTGACCAAAATGGGTGATGTTCCTGTACGGCACATGTGAATCAAATATCAAAAAGGGTGATGTTCCCATAGGGTTAATAAGATGTGTATACCAAATGGGTGGTGTTCCCATAAGGTGATTATGAAGCACTTTCTTAAAAGGGTGGAGTTCTCGTAATTTGATTTACCCTAGCAAAGTAGACCACTCCTAGTCCAATGTGGAGTGAACATCGGGATTCCAAGTAGTACCTCGTTCGGTCTTACATGTTGATTATGGTCCCTTCCCATATATATGTATGCTATGTTATATGACTTGATAACTCCTTATGCATATTTGACCATGGCATTGAACATGCATGATGTATTGAGCTTACATTTATTGATTATGATTATACATATTGTTTAATTATGGCTTATGTTCTTTGTTGCATTTGCACCCGGCATACTTAGTACATTCGAAGTACTAACGCATACTTTTGCCTACATGATCTAACCATGTAGGGACTGAAGTTTCTTTCCATCCTCCTCCTCCACGTGATTAGATGGTTTGAATGGAGATTTGCTATTGGTGAGTCCTCCACTTCTAGGAACAGCATCCACTTACTTTCATGCCTTATTTAGATCTTGTCTATTTTGGATATTATCTTTTGAAGGTGAGCCCGGAAGATGTCTTAGCCCCTATTCAATTCATGATTAGATGTGTTGTCGGATGTTTATGGCTATGTATGATTGAGCTTGACTCGCTATGTTGTGTGATTATTGAAGGTTTCCCTTAGTCCTCATTCCGTTATGTGCTTGTTGTATGATGATGGTGATGAGATGAAAGTCACAAGCCCCTAATTGCTCCCATAGCCTGAGAAATACTTGCCCGCCCTTTAGATTTATCTACTATTCATGCTTATCCTCTTCCCTACAACATCCCCATGGTGTGAGCCCAAAGCCCTAATTTCCTTAAAATTATGTGTTATATATTTGTTGCTCTTCTATGCTTTCGCAAAATCACGAATGTGCTATGTATGCTTAAGAAGCTTGTTTGGGATCCCTTTGAGTTCTCATTTGTCATATTACGTCTAGGCCCTTGGCTTGGGGCATGACAAGAACTTCCCATATACTCTATTACCACACCACTTACACAATTGTAGTAAGAAAATGGCGAGAGAAGGAAAACAGTCAGATCAACGTATTTACCAAGTGAAAAAGTATCTTGCTATCACTTAGATCCATTAAAAACATGGTAAAGGAGGCCCATGTAATTGTAGAAGGTAGTTGGAAATAGGATGAATAGTAAAAAAATAGGTCAGAGTAAGTCAACAAAAAGATTAAGAAAGCATCATAGAAGAACAAGGAGTATTTTTGATACCTGGTCTGCAAGAGATGAAGAGCATCAAGGAATATTGGTGACCCACAGAAGAAGGAAACGAAGAGTAAGGTTTCCCCGTAGAGGCAACATTGCTAGTAGTGTTTGGAGGAAATGGAAAAGGGGAAATACATTAGGAAACCCTACTCCTGATTGTTATAGTAGAATTGTTCTTCTTGGCCTTTGCTTGAGACAGACATTAGAGTTTTTCTTTGGATAAGTTACACAAATACACGTCTAATATTTCTATAACTTCATATAATCCCAACTGTTTAAATTAATTACAAAAATCTTAACTTTTCTTTTTCTCTCACCAATCCATTGATACAACCTCCATGCCGTAATTATCACCCCCCCCCCTCCAACTGATGCCTATTTCTTATGCATCAGTTATCATCACTCCCATATTTAATGCATTGATTCCTTTTAAACTTATAATTTAATTAAAACTCAATCCTTAAAAAATTAAACAAATTAATTTCCCCCTTTTCCATTCTTGACCCAAATCCCTTTTCAAAGAGTTCTCTCCCCTGTCTGAAATTCTCCATGGCTATGGAGAATTCTCCATCTTCCCCACCACATACAACACATTCACCCACAAACAATGTAGAAATCGACGAAACAGATGTAGGTAAGATATATATTGCCCATTAGAGTCCACTGATGTTGACTTGGAAGAATCCACTCCAAAATCAGGCAAAAAATCTCCAAACAAGTCGAAGAAACAAAAGAAAAATGAAGTCTGAGAAAAAAAAGGAAAAACCAACAAAAAAGTCGAAGAAAACCGTTAAAGTTGCAACACGATCTTCATTACCAAAGGTTTCAATTTTTGTTAGTTTTATTGTAGTTTGTTGATATAAATATAGTATAAACACTGTTTTATTGACTTTTACACCCGCGTCTATTTGTTATTATCTCTTTTTACAATAATGTATCATCAAATATATTTTTTCATTAATGTATTTTCTTTTGTATCAATTATTTATTGTATAATTAACATAACAAATCTTGTGAGTTGTATCAGTGATTAATAATCAAACATGTATTTTCTCATTTTTTTGTGAATATTGTATCAATTTTTATGCAAACTATGTGTACGTTGTATCAATACCACATTGTTCGTATAATTGATATATCAACAATGTTTGTTTCCTTTGGTGTATAAATATTGCATCAACACGCATAATTCTTTTTGAACATTGCAAAATCTCAATTTTTGTTGTATCAGTATTATACTATTTCTATCAATAGTTACAGTTACTGATACATTCTGCATTGAAAGTTTTGCTTTTGCCATATATCAACATCAAAACCTCATTGTGTGTGTGAATTCTATATCCACAATATAGTTATTGTATCAACAATACAAGTAATGGTATCAGCTGTATCAAGTATGTACTATTTTATCAACCTTTTGTTATATTGTTTATTATCAACACTGATACACATTTCATTAAATGTTGCACTACTTGGCATGCATCAACAAGTTGCAAGTAAAGTTGCTGATACACTGTTGATTAATCATTGTTCATGACTTGTGTGTTTTATCGAATTTCAACACAATTCATAGACTCATTCATTGTATCAACAGTCTGTAACTCCCCATCTGTTAAATCAACAGTATCAATACACAATTGGTAAATACCAAAACCTGATTCATTTTTCTTCACTTTGACGTATAGCATTACACCCATGTTCTTGCGAATTGTGATTGACGATGAATTTCTTACCACGACATACCTGATCAACAATTTTTTTCTCTGCTCATCCACCCCCAACTCAGCAACGATGACTGCTTTCAGATTAACAAACGATATATTCTCTCCGATAACTATTCAATCACTCTTATGCCTTATGCATACAACATCGTTTTCCTAAATTCCTGAGTGTCGCAGCATGATTGATACATATTCATGCTGCTGGAATCTGTAAAAAAAAAATCACGACGTTCTCTTGAAATTTTTTCTTCTGGATCTCCTCGTCAAGCTTTTTTTTTTTATAATTTGAAATATCTAATTTGTTACGCCTACACAGCTATTTAACTGAAACTATGAAAATGTTTAAGCGTGATTATAGGGATTTTAGTTTTTAATTATAGTAACAACTCCCTTTTTAATGCAACTAATTTATTTGTTACCTAAAAATTCACTTTGTCTCAATCCACAACTCATGTATCAATTGAGTACTAAAAAGATGAGATTTTTCGTAATTTTAAAAAAAATTGAGATTATATGAAATTAAGGACATAAAGTATGGGATTTATATAATTTATCTTTTTTTCTTTTCCGTAATATGAATTTGGGCACTAGGCCCAAATGAGTTTGTACCTCTGATTTTCAATAAATAAATGTCTCCTATTTTATTTATTTTTAAGAAAAAAATATTTTTACTCGAGAATAATTTTTTAAAATAAAATATATATTTTGATTTGTTTTTTCTTATTTTATGTTTTAATATATTACATATTTCATAATTACATTAAAAAAAAAGCTATAAATCACAACAACAACTTAAAATGTCTAAAATATACATATATACAAAAAAATGTTATTTACTCCTCAATTTGTATTTGGGTCTTTCGGAAACAGTTTCTTTATCTCTATGAGATAATGATAAGGTCTACGTATATTTTATTCTCTCGGGACCCTACTTGTGAGTTTTCACTGGGTATATTATTATTCTTGTTACTTTCGAATTTTTTTCCGTGGCACATAAAATTGAGAAAGGAGGAATAAGATACATTATATGAAAAATACTTTAAAAAATTATAAATCACAATATTAATAACTTAAAATTTTTAATATAAAAAATTTAACTTACTCTCGAAATTTCATGTGTTGCATTAAAATTTGGAAAGAAAGAGTAATATTATAAATTAAAATAATTAATAAATTAAAATATATAAAAAAAACCATATAAAAATCAACAATTTAAAATAAGTAACAATTTAAAATATATAAAATAAACAAAGTAGATAGTTTGATTCACAAACGTCCAAATTTTATTTCTGGTCCACTCCTTGAAATGGCGCTTACAAAAGTCTGCATTAACGTGTCAAAATAAGCCAAAATATAAAAAGTTTATTTAATTCGTCCAAAAATTTATGAGTTGGGTTCAAAATAATTGAATTGGATTCAATCTCAATCCGTTCAAGCTTTAACTCATGTTGAAAGAATCTTTAATTGAGCCCTATAAAATTCTAATTTCAACCCGTTCTAAGATTTTTTACTTGCATTGATGTAATGCATGTTTTCTATCTATTTTATATTTTCTATAATTTATCCATCTATTTATAAGTAAATAATAATATATTAAAATTGAACGGGTTAAATTGGGCGGTCATGACGTAATTCAAATTTTAGTTCATTTACGCCCAACCCGTTTAAGCCCAAAGTAAATTTGAATCAGTCATAATCCAATTCATTATTTATTTCAATCCATTTTAACATTTATAATTTCAACTCAATTCACCCGTTTGATACCCCTGATTCCGCATCATACGCAATAAATTGAATTTTTTTAGATTAGAGTTTTCTAAATTCCGCATTAACTGTAGATACAAACGAGGCACAAGTCACAACTGTAGATAATCTGCACATCTCTCGTCTTTTTTTTTCTTAAGGTTAGTTTGATTATTTTTAAATTATATCATATTAATTTAATATTATAAAATAAAATTTTAAATATTAAAAAATTATATAAAAGTATTATAGATTGGACTTACTTTTGTTTTTATCAATATAATAAAAATAAGTATATTTAAACATATTAATCAAAATTTATATCGATTAACTCTAAAAGAAATTATAATAACTAAAAATCAAAAAAGGGCAACATGCCAACACAAAATTATGATAGACTTATTATTTTCGATACATCAAATCCAAAAATGATGCCAATAAAATTATTACTTTCAATATTACTAATACACCATATTTAATATTAATGTTATAAATTTTACCAAGCAATTCTTCAATTATAGTGAGACCTCACAACGTCAAAGTTTAATTACTAGATAGAAAGAAAAAAAAAAGAAAATGACACGTTTTGCTATAGCACCTCAGGAGAATTTCAACCATTGAAATCTTAAACACGTTTTATATAAAAGCTTCTGTATCTTGCTTTTTAATAATATACGTAAGAAGAAAAGATCTCTTGAATACATACAGTAAACAAATAAAAAGGATCGGCGCATTTAGCCATAAAACAAAAAATTATTTCACTTTGTTTAGAATTTTTGGAATTGGGAGTTAGGATCAAAATTAGTTCTTAAATTAAAAAATGTAACATATCTTTTTCCGTTTCATTCGATTCAGATATTTCTTTGAATCTAAATAATACAAAGAGATTTACTTTTGAAAGTTCTTTTTTAATTTTTTGTAGAAATCCAATACTTTTGATAAGCCATTTTTTGACTTCTTTGAAAACTCTTCTAAATAATTTTTGTTTTTCTTATGTTTGAATGGTGATTTGTCATGATTTTATAGTATATGGTATTGTATGATATAGTATGATAACGTACAATATAGTATAGTACAATACAATGTTTATCTAGACTGTATGTTATTATTGTTTAATGGTAATTTTATTAATTAATTTAACCACATGACACTGTATCGTAACTAATAAAATTATAAACATACGCTTAAATAATATAAATATTAAATTAATCAATATTCTTTTAATAAATACATAGAATCAAGAAAGAAAACAAGTTAATATATCCCCTAATACATAGAAACAACATAAGAAAACAAAAAAAGTAAGAACCTCTCAAAAATGAATTTAAGAAAATAGATAGAAACGTAGGAGGAAAGACGAGAGGCGGAAGAAAAGCTTCAAAAATTGATGCAAAGGAAAATGAGTAATACAATTATGAAAGATGTAATATATGAGGATAAAGTTTAATAAGAAATAAAGGATAAATTAAAATTATTTAAAATTAAGTAAGGATATAATTGGACAAAAAATAAGAGAACCATGAACACCACCAAATTGATGGTTTTAAAAAATGAGTGTTTTCATGGTTGCAGAACCATGAAACCAAATCATATCATATCATGTGATCAATGAAACAATCAAAACAAACGTGATTCTCTTACTAACTATATCATACCACGAAAACAACCATCCAAACAAGCTATTAGAAGAACTAGGGGTGGACATAAACTAGAAAATTGAAAAATTGAATCGAACTAAACTAATTCGATATTTCGATTTGTTGTCGATATTCATTTTTCAAAAGTTTAGTTCATTGGTTTGATTCCGATGTATCGAAGAATCGAACTTTTGTTAAAAACAGTTTTTAAAAATTATATATATATTAGACCCAAAAAAAATATATATATAAAAATCAATTAGCAATTAAATCATTCATCGAACAAGTCAAAGTAGCAACAAATTGTAGTTAACTTGAAATATTATTTTTCAAGAGAAATTCAGACATATTTTTGCCGATTTATGTCATGTAAAGAATTCGTTTTTATGGTTGTTTCCTCAACTAATAGATAGAGACACAAGTTCTTGACAAAGATAAATGTGTTTTTTTAAACACAATAAGTATTCTATGGAGACACATCATTTTTTAATATGATTTTAAATGTTTTAAACTTTGACTTTATTCTCATTTTATTTTTGATTAGCTTGCATCAAAAAATTATTTTTACAATATTAAATAAAATCAAACTGAACTAATTGAATCCGCTACATGGTGCTCATTTTTTTAAAATCAAAAATTCGGAATGTTCACCCCAAAACAACTTCTAAACAGTTGGAGGACTTGTCATGCAATTTTCTTCCCCTATAAATAGCCTGGCACATCCCCTACCACACCCCAAAGAAGTGCTATTGATATTTTGAAGAACTGTTTGTTTCATAGGTAAATTCTTCATTGTGGTTTTCCATTTTACTTTCTTTCTTCCAGCTTTTTCTTTGTTCAGATTTTGCCTTTCTATTTTGGTTAGATTCAGTAACAATGACAGACCTCCTCTCCAACTATTCAAGCACATTAGAAGCAGTTCCTCCAAGTCACTGCTTGCCCTTGCACGAAAGACCATTGGATCCAGTTGAAATTGTGAACACTATTCCAGTAATTGATTTGGGAAAAGCTAAGGGGGATGAACGACCTGCTGTTGTTCAACAACTTATGAAAGCTTTTGAAGAATATGGGTTTTTTCAGGTTTAGTACTCCATTTATTTTTGCAATAATATTACTCTCTGTTCCTTTTGGTTAAAGATGAACTAAAATAGAAATGATGAAATAGATAATCAATCATGGAGTACCCGAAAGATTGATGGAAGAGGCAATGAAAGTGTACAAGGAATTTTTCAGTCTGCCCGCGGAAGAAAAAGAGAGATATGCAAAGGATGCAGCAAATAATACAGCAACAGGTGCAGCGAAAGTGTACAGTAGCAGTGCCAAGCATTATGATTCAGAGGAGCATCGATACTGGAGGGATGTGTTGGAACATAGCGCCAATCTTGACAGGAAAGACAGAGAAACTTGGCCTGATAAGCCTCCAAGATATAGGTACCCAACTACTTTTTTTCATTCAACATTTCTTCCATTCGTTTTCTTCCCTCTTATTTGCTTCCTTTCAGGGAGGTTATTGGTGAATATTCAGATGAATTGAGAAGGGTGAGTAAGGTCATCCTGGGTATGGTAGCTGAAGGGCTAGGATTGGAGCCAGGGTTCTTTGACAAAGAACTTGGGCAGAGAATGCTTGTGAATCACTATCCAGCATGCCCAGATCCAAGTTTAACCTTGGGAGTTGGTGGACACTGTGATCCTAATCTCATAACCATTATTCAACAAGAGGTCTATGGTCTTCAAATATTGAAGGATGACAAATGGATTGGTGTGGAGCCTATACCTAATGCATTTGTGGTCAATTCTGGTTTACCAATTACGGTGCGCACAATTTCTTGACTACAAAATGTCATGTTGTTATACACTTCGTCTCATGATTTTTCTTCTGGCACAGGTAATTAGCAATGGGAAGCTAGCTAGTGTTGCACATCGTGTGGTGACGAACACAACTCATTCCCGAACATCAATTGGTACATTTATTTGTCCAGAAGATATTGTTGAACCTGCTAAAGCACTCGTTGGTCCGGGTAATCCTCCACAGTTCAAATCCTTTCATTGGGGAATTGATTTTATGCCACATTACCTCAGCAAGAAATCAGTTTATCACGCATCATTGGAGCCTTTCAAAATTGATGCTTAAGCATTTGCGTGCCACAAGGATGCTTGTCTATGCTGCTATTACTTAAAGTTACATGAAAATAAGAACTTTAATTTAAAATATGTCTCTGTACTGTAGTTTATCCTAAGTTTTCATCGAGCTTTGTTACCAAGTTCATGAATAAGATGCTTTGATTCCCTTACTTTTCATGTTCGGATCTATATGAATATCTTGAATTTATGGTTACAAATTTGATCGGCAAGTTGCTCTTCCGTGCGTATATTTGCGTTAAATATGAGACTTGACCATTGTTATTTAAAACATTGTTCTTTTACAAATGTGCATAACAAATTTAAAAAGTTCTTTGGGATAGAAAAGATATTATACCCTGTAATTCCATTTGGTATGAAGATTAAGAAAACAAATAAATTATTTTAATTTTATGATTCTTAATTAAATTAATGTAGTTAAAAATGTCATATGAAAATATCAAATCAATGTATTATAAAAAATATTTAAACAGATAAAAATAAAAGTATATATTTTTTTAAAGGAATACTCCGTAGAATATCTTTCGGCAGTAATAAAAATCATCGCTTGAACTTTTACGGTCAATTAGATTTTGGCATGTGTTCCCCGAGAAGGAAACAGCGCTTTACTAGTCATTATACTGATGCAGGTAAAAATATAAAATTAGATACCAGTTTTAGTATAATGGACAATTATTATTAAATAGAAAGAGTATTAAACTATAAGAAAAATATTATTTTGTGCAACTTTTTTTATATCATAAGTAATGCTTTTGTCACAATTCAAAATCCATGTATGATGACATTTTCACCGAGACACGTCAGCCTAAAATCTGAACAACCCAACATAATAATCAAAGCCAAAAATAAAACAGCCTAATGCAATGGATAACATAAGGAAACCAAAACTATAATCATCCCGGTGTCACATGTACAAAACTCTGATAATAAGAATACTCAAATGAAAGTACAAGTCTCAATATCTAGTTTTCAAATAAAACAAAACATCAAATAGAATCCTCTAAGGCATGCTGAAGATATAAGCAGCTACCTCTCAAGTGATCTGAATGCTCGAACCTGAATCTGGAAAGTCTAATAAGAGGGATTGGGCTCACAACCTAAAAAAATGTAGCAAGGTGTGAGCACCAAACAATACGATACTCAGCAAATAAAACTAAGGTAAAGCAAGAAAGAACACAAGTTCTCATATCCTTCGAATCACATACCACTGATGTAATGACCTGGTTGGTTATTTTTGGCCTTATTGTAAAAATTATTGTTTTACTCTTTCGTAAGTTGATTTGGACCTACTTTGAACTATTTGAATAGTTACAACTAAAATTCTGAGTTTTAAAAGTTGAATATATGAGTTTTGGTATTTTTGAAAGCTTAAGTTGTTGAAAAAGTGAGTTTTTGTGTCATTCTGAGTTTCGAAGGTCGGATCGGGAATCCATCGATTTCATTAGCTCTAGAATGTCAAAACTGAACTACAGGAAGTTCCAGAACTGAATTTGTAGTTAAAATGAGGTTTTTAGGCCCAAAGTTATGATTTTAAACATTTTTGGAACCAAAGTTTGACTTTGGTCAACATCCGGAGGTTGGAAGCTCGGATTGGGTAACTATTTTCTAACCTATTTCTTCTATTTCTATTGATTAATTTGTATTTTAACTTATAATTTTTGAATTTTAATAATGGAATTTCGGAATTTTTCGGACTTTGATTTCTAATACTAATTTGATAATTTCTACCTAATCTTAACTCTATTTTCAAAACAGTTTTCATTGTTGAACTCCTTATTACTTGGGGAACATTTTCATGCATAAATTTTCAAATTCTGACTACTTCTTTTTTACGTGAAAATTTTGACCATTTTGCCCTTTTCATCTGAATTGGTTGATTTTAGAGTCATTAGATTCGTTATATGATTTTGATGCTATATCTGAATAGATTTTGGTGATTTGGAGTATCGTAGAAAAGGAAAAACTTTAGAATTGACTTGATTCGAGATTTTATCGAATTGACTTGATTCGATATTTTATCTAAGGCTAGTGGGCTTCTAACATTTTGTTCAGTATGATTGAACCTTGTATGCTTCTATGTTTATGAATTAAGTATTTTGATGACATAAATTGGGGATAGAATTGTAACATTGTAGGTTTCGATCATGGAATTTCGGTTTGAGTGTTTGTGGATGTTGTGAATCTTTATACTTGTGCCTTTGTTGTAGAAATTGTACACTATTTGTTGTTGATCTTAAGATTGTGATGAGGTTGGGAGTATATTATGACTACTTTTGCACTAATTGAGTATTACTTGATTTCGATTGCTGGAATATCTAATCCATGAACATGAGTTGCTATTATTATGTGCTTGCTTAATGATCTATTGATGATGAGAAGTCGAAGGGAAATTGTTTTGGCTAGAGAAAAAAGAAAAGAAATAAAAAGTCGAAGGAAAATGATTCCGATTAAAGAAAAAAGAAAAGAAATGAAAAGCCAAGGAAAAACGGTTCCTACTAAATATGAAAGTTAATACTGAAGAGAAATGGTTCCGATGGATACATGATCTATGTGAGGCCTCTATGGGTTCCGTTCTGACACGATCACTGGATGTGTATCATAGGACAAACACGCATCATGATTATTTGACATTGCATCGCATTATTCACATCTTATGGCATTCACTTCATCTCATATCACTCCTTATTTGATACTATTATGTGTTTGGCTTTTAAGACTGAATATCTATTGTACCCTTTTCACTTATGTATCAGTGGTACGTTCTAAGAGATGATGTTATGTGATGATTATTGATACTCTGGGATTGCTTGTATTATGTATATTGCTTATATTTCTGCTGGGACTTTCCTGAGGGAAGCTATGTAGCTCAGCGGTATGTGGTTGAGTATTAAGGAGTACTTGCGTACTTCATTTGTTTACTCTAGGTTAGTTACATTTGTAGAGTACCCTTTTGTTTGGGCTCATTCTTGCTATATTTTTGTAGGTTGTGAACTTGATCATCCCTTCTAGCTTTCTAATATACAGGAGCGAGTTTTGGATCTATCAGAGGTAGCTACTTGTCCTTTCGGCAGCCTTTGGAGATTTTTACCTCAATATTTTGTTCAACTCAAGGACTTGACATTGAGAAATGTATTTCATTTGAGTATTCGAGGCTTGTACACGTGACGCCAGTTTTGGGAAGGTTGTAGTTTTGATGACCTATGCTTATCTATCCTTTTTATACTGTTTATCTTCCACTTTTATCATTATGTTGAGTTGTTTAGGATTTAGGGCTGACTTGTCTTAGCGGGCTAAGTGAGTGTCATCACATCTGTATTTTGGATCATGACAATTCCTGCGCCTCACCTCTTTTTTTTCATTAGTTAAGTTCTCATATATATATTTTTACTTTATTTTTTAAAATGTTTTGCTTTTTATTTTATTTTTTTTATTTTTCTCCTATCATATAAAAAATAATAATTATAATTTTAATTATTTTATTTTTGTATTAAGTTATTCAATTTTAATAAATATGGATAGTTTTAAAGTTGAATTTTGTTTTCATATAAATAAAATTACAAACTTTATAAATTTGGATAACATCTTCTATGTAACATTATACTGATACTTATTTTATTTTAATTTATTAGTCTAATTCTTATTTAATCGAATTTAATTTTAAAAGTAAAAACACTTTCAAATATTATGATTTCACAAAAAAAAAATGTCACATATATATCTTCGATTTTTGTTCTTATCTAGCGGTTAGGTAAACAAGAAGCTTTATCTTTTTAAAAAATATTTATTCTTAAAGCTATTTTAGTGAAAATAAATAAATTAAAGAATTAAAATACTTTCTCAAAAAATAAGTAACTTTTGATCAACCAACCGCCTCCTATATACACTTTTGAAATTGACTTAGAACGGGCATTATCGAATAAAATATTTTAACAAAATATTAATATCAATATCAATCTAGAGATTTATAAACATGCTACAAGATTATGTTCTGTGTGACCTTTAAACAATGTTGAATAATCTTATTGAGTGTCACGATTCGGACCTAATGCCTAGATATGATACAACGAATGGGACCCCGAAGGGACCCCAAACAAACTCTTAGCATATCATTAGACATCATTAGTCGCGGAAGCAAGTAGACATCAACAGGAGAGCATGAAATAAGGATAAGGGGGCTAAGAGAGTCTTTCATAGCTTAAAAACATACAAGAGTTAAAAGCTCAAAGCATCATTACATAATTTGTCCAACAACACCTCTAGACTTAGAATTTAGCGGGGACCAGGACAACTTTTCAGGCTCACCACCCGACAAGGTGGATGAGGTACATACCCCTCATCTATGGTAGTATGAGATTGCCACCACCCGACAAGGTGGATGAGGTACATACCCCTCATCTTTGGTATGGTCAACTTGCAACATTATACATACTTTCCATGATAACAACTCGTATATACATTCATTTCATCATCATAAAGTCATTTAACTCATATACCATGCATTACGCTTCCAACAACTCAAGATACCTTAACCAGACATTTTATCTAACACTTGGCGGGTGTGTAATGCTAGTATAAAATCATGCAATTCAAGAGTGAAATCATGCAAGAAAACTTGAAGTAAATCAACCCACCAACACTTGGTAATACCCTCATGTAATGTATATTGAAATCCTTCATCAAATCTCAAAATATATCATAAATTCGTAGCTCAAAATATGCTTAAACAGTCAAACTTTTATGAGACCCCATTATAGTTCATAATCAAATTCATAATAAGTAAGACCCATAAGTAAATCAACTTAGAAACATACAATTTATGTAAAAGGGAAAGTTGGGCACCATGGGCGAAAGGACCCAATTGTTGAAACCCGCATACATCAACTTTGGAGGTTTCCTTGTTGAAGATTTGATTGAGAACTTGAAGCTTGAATGAAATCCTTAGATCCGGAATGAGATTGGGACACTTGAATTTTGGGTGAAATATTTGTGTAAGTGTTAGAGAGGGTTTTGGGGAATGTCTTGAATGATATGAGGTTGAAATTGACTAAGTATAGGTGTTTTTACGCATAGGAAGGCTTAGGCCCAAGACCTCAAAACCTTGGACAGAGATTAGAAAATCTTGTAGCAAATACACTGCTCCGCAACAGCTCTGCGTCGCAGAAGCCAACGTGAACAGGTTCTGGAAATCAAATTTTCGCCAAATTAGTTTTTCGCTACAGCTCCTCTAAAATTCAGGTTGTACCCATTTCGCACTCAATTTTACCCCTTGAACAAGAATATGAAGTCAGATTTTTGATATTACGCATGGATTTTTGAGTATATAAAAATTACGATTATAGGCACTGTCGAGGCACATTTTCGGGCACTTTTTGGGGTCATTTCATGGAGACATTCTAGTCGTGCTTTACAGTTTACTTAAATGTTTGCCTAATTTACTACTTGTATCTTTCGCTGAGCAGAGTTAGCCAGGCCAAGTGGTTCACTTGGGGTCAGAAATAGTTTTTGAGTGTTTCCCACGTCCAAGCTGTAGACTTAGGGCATAACAAATTTGGTATTAGGGTTCAGAGTTCAAAGTGTCCTAGGGAATCTATGAAGTTGTGTCTAGTAGAGTCCTTGTTATTGGTGTAAGTGCACCATATCCATTATAAAGAGGCTATATGAAATTAGAAAGTGTTAACCTTTTTTTGGTACTCTATTTCATGCTTCAGAGTTCAACTCTATATAATCCATTCTAACCCGTGCATCCACACATTGTTTTCAGATCAAAGAGGAATTGTCAGACAAGCTGGGGTAGAGGATGTCCAGCCAGACAAAATGTGAATCAGCTTGAACTACAAGTTCCTAAGGGACTAAGAGACCTAGCCATGCATGTTGAGTAGCCACCACAGGCTGATATCTCCAACGTTGAGCTCCGCTAGGCCATTCAGACTTTAGCTTAAGCAGTGACAACATGGAGGTCAAAGGAAGTAGGCAGACAAGATGTTCCAGACACTTCTAGAATTTGTGAGTTCTTAAGGACGAACCCACTAGAGTTTATGGGGTCAGCACTGAGTGAGGATCCAGAGAATTTTATCTTTGAGCTACAGAAAGTGTTCCAAGTTATGTAAGTGGCATACGTTGAATGTGTGAAGTTAGCCACTTACCAGATTAAGGGAGTGGCAAGAGTATGGTTTGAGTAGTGGAATAAGAATTGGTGAGAACATGCACCACTTTTGAGTTGGGCTGTGTTTGAGGATGCCTTTTTGGGTCTTTTATTCCCGCTAGAGCAAAGAAAGCAAAGGTAAGAGAATTTTTGAATCTAAAATAGGAATCTATGAGTGTTCATGAGTAAAATCTTAAGTTCACTCAGTTGTCCCGTTATGCCCTGGATATGATAGCTAATATAAGGAGTAGGATGAGTTTGTTCGTTTCTGGGCTCTCCCGTATGACTAACAAAGATGAAAGGAAAACTATGCTAATAGAGGATAGACATAGCTAGACTAATAAATTATGTGCAACAAGTTAAGGAGGAGAAAATAGAGGATGGGGAGGATTTTAACAACAAGAGGGATAAGACATCTATCCATGAACAGATAAGAGAGGGGCTTGGAATGAGAGGCACCTATCTTTCAATCAGGGGCATCTAGACTAGAGTTATCATCTACCAATACGCCTGCACCAAGTGTTAGGAATGAGTAAAGGTCCCAAAATTTCAGAGCTCAGGATACCAGTCACAAGAAAGTATGAGTAAGGGATCTTCTCACCATCCATCATGTGGAAAGTATGGTAGGTCCAATCCTGGAGAGTGCCTTATAGGTACTAATGATTGTCTTAGGTGTGGGCAGATAGGTCACTTCTTGAATGAATGGCCAATGGGAAGACAGAATTATGAAACCCATAAGGCCGAAGCATCTTTTTTAGCTCCAGCAAGCAGAGTGCCTCACAAGAGTTCTACTTCAAGGACAAGTGAAGGCACGAATCATCTATATTCCGTGGCCAGCTGTTAGGATCAAGAGAATTTGCCGGATATCATCAATGGTATGCTCAAAGTTTTTGTTCATGATGTTTCTGTATTGCTAGACCTAGGTGCTACTCTATCTTTTGTGACTCCTTATATATTTATGAAATTTGAAATTAGTCCTGAGCGTTTTCTTGAGCTTTTTAGTGTTTTCACTCCTGTTGGTGAGTCCATTCTTTCTCAAAGAGTGTATAGGGATTGTCCTATTTCAATCTACCATAAAGATACTTTAACTGATATAGTTGAGTTAGATATAGTAGATTTCGATATCATTTTGGGCATGAACTGGCTTCATACTTGTTATGCTTCCAAAGACTATAGAACCAAAATTGTCAAGTTTCAGTTTCTAAGTGAGCCAGTATTATAGTGAAAGGGTAGTATAATTGTTCCTAAGGGTCATTTCATTTCATATCTTAGCCGGGAAGTTAATTTCTAGAAGTTGCATCTACCATATAGTTAGATTCAAAGATTTTGGTGTTGAAACACCATCCCTCCAGTGAGTTATAATTGTAAGTGAGTTCCCTGAAGTCTTTACTAACGATCTACCTAGGGTACCTCTTGATAGAAAGATAAGATTTATAGTAGATATCCTTTTAGAAACTCAGCCTATATCAATTTCTTCATATAGAATAGCCCCAACAGAGCTAAAAGAGTTAAAAGAGCAATTGAGAGATCTTCTAGATAAAGGTTTCATTAGAGCTAGTATCTCATCTTAGGGCACTCCAGATCTATTCATGTGAAAGAAGGATGACTCTCTTCGGATTTGCATATACTATCATTAGTTAGACAAGGTCACCATGAAAAATACATATCCTTTTTTTAGAATTGATGATCTGTTTGACCAACTTCAGGGACCTCGGATCTAGGTATCATCAATTTCAAGTTAGAGAAAGTGGCATCCAAAAGACAACTTTCCGAACCCATTTTAGACTTTATGAATTCCTTATCATGTCATTTGGGCTAACTAATGCTCCTGTATCCTTCATGGATCTTATGAACCAAGTGTTGAAGTAGTACCTAGATATGCTCGTCATTATGTTCATCGATGACATCCTAATCTAGTCTAAAAGTGTGGAGGAGCATACTGATTATATGAGGGATTGTCCTTCAGATCCTTAAAAACTAGTGATTTTATGCCAAATTTTTCAAATGCGAGTTTTGGTTATCATTTGTGGCATTCCTAGGCTACATTGTATCGGGAAAAGGTATTTGAGTTGACTACAAAAATATTGAGGTAGTGAAAAATTGGCCAAGGCCCATAATTCTAATTGAGATAAGAAGTTTTCGGATTTGGCCGATTACGACAGGCATTTTGTAGAAGGATTCTCATCTATATCAACTCTCTTGACTAAGTTTACCCATAAAAAGACTAAATTCCAATTGTTAGAGGCTTGTGAGAAGAGTTTCTCATAGTTGAAAGCTCAAATGGCTACAACCCTATTCAAGAGAACAAATCATTTTGTAGTTTACAGTGATGCTTTCATAGTCTTGCACAAGGCATGATCTATAGGTCGAGTCTATATCAGGGCACCTACTGAGTCACATCAGTGGTTCGGATTTCGAGTTATGAGCTCCTCTCTTGCCATCAGGGTTGGGTTATTGGTTTAGATACGGTTGGGTGGTTGAGACCTTTGTCATCGGTTATTGATTCGTGTATCCTACATCTATACACCTCATAGTTGTGTATGGGTGTACCTTCTGGGCTTATGGGGGCCCAGTCGGCATACAGGCATAGATACTAGGGTCTTACACCCACGTACATCACTATAACTCGGTCCTATGTCAGTCATGATATGGTTTTGTTTGAATTTCATCAGTTGTTGGTTGTGTTTTTACGCAAAAGGCAGGGTCATAGAATATGCTTCCCGGCAGCTTAAGACCCACGAGAGGAACTACCCAACTTATGACCTAAAGTTGGCAGTTGTAGTGTTTGCACTAAAGATTTGGAGGCACTACCTCTATGGCAGACATGTGGACGTGTTTACTGATCACCAAAGCTTGAAGTATGTATTCAATCAGAAAGAACTGAACCTGAGGTAGAGAAGATGGGTGGAGTTACTTAAGGATGACGACATAAACATTCTCTACCATCCAGGTAAGGCTAACATTATTGTTGATGATCTTAGTAAGTTATCCATGGAAAGCATTGCCCATATCGAGGATGGGAAAAGAGAGTTGGCAAAAGAAGTGCACATGTTTATACATTTGGGGGTTCAGTTTGTCGATATAGACGAGGGAGGTGCAGGCGTTCAAAATAGGGTTGAGACTCCATTAGTAGTTTAATTATTTTACTCATATTTATAAAAAATAAAATGCATAAGAAATCAACATGTTGGGCCCGTGCTCAGCACGTGCATTGTCTATCTAGTGTGTGTGTCTGTATATACACACACACACACACACACACACACACACACACATATATATATTAATGGTATGTATATTTTTCTTAAATAAATGTAATTGTATTTATTTATATACATTCGATAATTAAATACACAATTGCCACCGAAAATATAAAGTACATTGACACTATATACAGATTAACAGATCTTTATACATATACATATACTTTTTGTATATTGATAATATTTTTATAAAAACAACTGAACTTATATACATATAAAAATTAAATATATAAATATAAAATAACTACAAAAATATATTTCTACAAAAATCACTAATAGAACTTCAATATATGCTTAGTGAGTACAAATCCAATTTGAACTCTACAATGATAAGCACAAAGAATTGTATTTTGACCATATAATCAAATATAACATTTTCTTTAAATATAAATTCAAAAAAAAAATGTATAATCAATAGACCTGCTGAAAATTTTATAGAAACTAACTTCATGACTAAAAAAAATAAAATTATTTGAATTAAATTACATATTTAATTTCGAATTTTGAATTCTACTCAGAACACGTTAGTATGGTGTTCTTGAACTCATTTTAGCAAAGATATCCTATTAGTATACAAACTCTAACATCTATGTATCATGGAATTCATTTTCATTTAAATAACTTAATATTCACAATTTTAGGCATTCCATTTACAAATGATTTGTATAATCTTTTAAAAGAAAAGTCTAATATACAAAAGAATTCTTCTGTAGCCAACTTTACTATAATTATGCAGTGTGATTAAAAAAACTATACTCATAGAGCGTTATTATACTTATTGATATTTGCCATTTGTGAAATTTCCTCATTAATTTACGAAAAATTGGCAATTAATGACCCCCTTTATTTTTTTAGCAAAAAATTTTTTTTATTATTTTGCTTTGCATTTGTTAAGTCTATTTTTTCTCTTTATTGAGAATTGATGATTTCAACCTATGAACTTCTCATTCTCCAAGACACATTCTTTTTTTCAAAAATATTTATTAGTGTTTTACTTCTCTCTCTTATTTTACAAAAATATTATTTAACATATTTATCTTTCTTTTACACGTTCTTTTTCATATTTATTAGTCTTCTTAATTTACATTTCCTTAAATTTTTCTGTCAATTTTTTCCATACACTTCATTATTGGAGTGTCCACCCTTTTCCCCCTCTTAAAATCTCTAAAATTTTGAATTTTATATAATGCATATTGTTGCTTTCTTGTGTTTATTGGTTATAGTTTCTTTGCAACCTAAAATTTTGATATTTCTATTCAAGATTATAGGGATTTTGATTTTATCAAATTAAAATTTTACTCAAATAAATTGAAAAATTAGGATATTGTGATTAGTTTTCAATTTAATTGCTATGGTTAAGAAAGATACTCCTAAAGTTTTTTCAAAAAATGGGGATTAAGTAATGCACAATGGTGTCAAAAAAAAATAGTAATGCACAATGGATAGTCTTTCAAATTTGTTGATCCTTTTCTCAATTCGATGTATACTCGTAATCCCATTATATTTAGTATTGAAATCGATGTTGAATCTTCATCAATCTTATAATGGAATTCAAAAAAATTAGTGAAAGAGATCAATATTTAGATGTGTTGAATCACTTGTGTGAATCCATTGAAGTCAAAACTACCAAAGATGAAATCACTTGTGTGAATCTTTTTTTCTCTTTTTTTCGCTAATTCAGTTTTGAGGAGTTGTAAAAATTGTAAACCACGTCTCCTTTTTAAAGTTTTTTCATTGACTGATGGTTACCTTTTTTAAATAAAAAAAAAAAACTTATGAAACTGACTTATAAAATTTTGGGATAGAATATGCTAATTTTTTAATTCTCTATTAAATGCTAATAAATGATGGGCTAAATATTGTTAATACTATCTAATAATTATCTTTATATGTATTGGGGTGATCTCGTAGTTCCTACGGGGTGGAGATGATGGGTTGGGTGAGCTTGCAAATTAACTCAGTCTCATTGAATAAGTAAACAATTGGATTGGTTCAATTGCATGGTGCCGACGAAATCGAGTGCTAATTCCCATTTTATTGAATTAACCGATCGACGTGCTAGCGGACATTTATTTTGAATTCGAGAATTAAAAAAAAAAACATTTCGCAATTACTCTTAATTTACTACCCTTTTCGCTTTGGACTCCTAACAGGCCCAGCCCAAATAAATGCCCACAGTGTATTTCTTCTGATGTATTTCTTTCAAAGAATTTTAAAATTAAAATAAAACTGTTATTAGATAATTTACATTAAAAAAGGGGCTATAAATTGCAACAACAACTTAAAATGTCTAAAAAAAGAACATATACAAAAAATTGTTATTTACTCCTTTGCATCTTGTAAAAATAGTCTCTCTACTTCTATAAGCTAATAATAAGGTTTGCGCATATTTTTTTACCCTTTTTATACCTCACTTATGAAATTTTACTGGTTATTATTACTTTCAAATTTTTCTTTGTAGCACATAAATTGAGAAAGAGAGAGTAACATACATTATATGAAAAATACTTTTAAAAAATTATAAATCACAAAAAAATATTAATAATTTAAAATTTCGAATTAAAAAATGAACTTACTCTCAAAATTTCATGTGTTGCATTAAAATTGGGAAAGGAGTAATATTATAAAAATTGATTTATTTTCGAAATTTCACATGTGCAACACTAAATTGGAAAGTAGAGTAATACATATTATGTGAATATTATATAAAAAGTATTACAAATTATAATAATTAATAATTTAAAATATTTATTTTTTTATTGACTCCAAATTATATTTTTATCATTAAATTTTTTAATCCGTATTAATCAGCAAACGTCCAAATTTTATTTCTGGTCCACTCCTTGAAAACTATGTCCGCAGTGGAGTAAATTGAATTTTATTTTTTAAAATTAGAGTTTTCTAAATTCTGCATTAATTGTAGATACAAACTAGGCACAAATCAAGGAGATCTTCAATAATACTTTAATCTGCACCAGATCTCTTTGTCCTGCCCTTCTCTTTCTTTTTCCCAAAGGTGTTTGACCAGAAATGTAAATCATTTGTTATGTTGATTTTTTTAAAATAAAAATTTAAATATTTAAAAGTTATATAAAAGTATTACCAAACAATCCTTCAATTATAGTGAGACCTCATAACATAGAAGTTTAATTAGTTAGTAGATAGAAAGAAACCAAAAAAAAGAAAATGACATATATGTCTTTTTGTGGGTTAAGAGTGACTTACACATCCATTTTTCTATAGCACCTCAGAAGCTTTTTATGAGTGACTGACAATTCCAGTATTGTACACATCTGTTTTTCTATAGCACCTCAGAAGCATTTTATGTGTGACTGACAATTCACATTTCTTTTTCTTGCTTGAGAAAAATAAACACGAAAATATATTTATATTTTTCTTGTAAAATAATATTATAAATTTATTGTTACTTTAACGAATAATTTAATTGATAATTTATATATTTGATCTAATATATATAATCTTTTTCCACATCCGATTTTCTATAGCACCTCAGAAGCATTTTATGCGTGACTGATAATTCAAGTATTGTACACATTCGTTTTTCTATAGCACCTCAGAAGCATTTCAACCATTGATGTCCATTATCGTTTTTATTATTATTCTGAGGACCAAAAAGCTTCATAGTACATTAAAGTAAAAAAGAAAAGATTGCTAGTACATTAAAGTAGAAAAGGATGATTGATAGGAATAGTACATTTATTAATATAGTCATTTTTATTTCTTTTCAAGTTTTTTCTTTAAATAATCGAAAACAAGTCACTAATGATATAGGTAACTTTGAAAAATAAATAGAATATATTTTCTATACCTCCTTAACAAATTAATTCATTTTGAATCATTAAAAAGCGCAAAAAATTTATTTGAAAAATTTTATCGTTATGTTCAAGAATGACACAAGTATAGTTTAAAAGGAAGAAACAGCATGTTCATATTTAATATCTGGTCCACTTCTTGGAATTAGAGTTTACTGTATGACTTATAAATTGTGACTTTATTAAATAGTCTGCAATTACTAGGGATACAAACGGCGCACAACTCAAGGACTTCTTCGATAAGGGTGAATCGTAAATGGTAGACACAGAGAAATTTCACTATTCAAAGGCAATTTTTCGGGTTCGTTTGTGATTTTTTTAAAGTTTCAGTTCCACTTTTCAGCACATAATGTATTTTTCATGATCTCCTTTTTTTTATCTTTCCATATATGTATTGCGAGTGACAAATGTTTGAAACATGAGCAATTTATGATTTTTTTAAAAACA
>JAPFFP010000099.1:5424107-5435373 GCA_026153255.1 Solanum medicagineum
TTCCGACCCCCAACCTAAAATATGCACTCCATTTATAATTTAGCACCACAAACTTACTTAATTTAAATTACGCTAGGTTCGCCTTAACTCTTCCAATTAAACGATTAACTTTGACTAGTAAATTTACGGGGTCTAACACCACCAAAGGATGTGGTTCACTGGATGGGGCCGCTTCATTCTTAATTAAAAGTCTTGGGTTCGAACCCTGGGAATGAAAATATTCTTGGTAGGGAATATTTCCTCCCAAATGGGGTTCTACGAGGCACAAATCCAAATATAATCAAGGTCCAATATGAATGTCGAACATCAAATGAAAAATTAAAAAAAAATAAAAAAATGGAACGGAAGAAAGAAAATGACATCTACGTCTCTTTGTACGGAAAAGAAAAATCTGTCCTTTTGGTGGTTTTATGGGGTCAATTACTATTGGTAGGGGTGGGCATGATACGTCGCTATAGCACCTCACAATAATTTCAATAATTTAAACAAAATGTCGCTATAGCAACTCACAATAATTCGATAATTTAAACAAAATGTTTATGTTCGACAAGTATATAATTTGCTTATTATCGAGTTATGACGTTCTTCAATAATTATTCCTTGTCCTCTTTATTACATATAATTCAACCAAATACTCCATTTGTTTGATTTTGACTTAATATATTTATAAAGGATATAATTATAGATATAATAAATTTATTATTTATTTTTATTAAATAATAAAATATTAATTAATACAAGATATTTATTAGAGTAGTCGGGTTAAGTTGATGTAGCAGGCAAAGACGAAGAGCTGTTAGCTTATTTACATTTCTTATATAGTAAAAAATATATTTTTCTTATGTTATTCTAGATTTATACATATATTTTACAGTTTTTTATTTATATAATAGTAGTAGTTGATAAAAAGGTGATCTTGAAGACGAGACCAAGCTTCTTTCTAGTAAAAATGGCAACAAGGTGCAATAAGGTGAAACTTCTTCATGTTCTTTTCCTTCCCTACTTGTCCGCTGGTCATTTCATCCCATTAGTTAACGCTGCAAGGCTATTCGCCTCCCGCGGTGTTAAAGTCACCATTCTTACTACTCCACATAATGCCTTACTTTTTCAGCCTACCATTGATGACGATGTTCGAATTTCAGGATTTTCCATATCTATTGTAACTGTTAAATTCCCGTCTACTGAAGTTGGCTTGCCTGAAGGAATTGAGAGCTTCAACACTGCCACTTCACCTGAAAATGCCCCATAAAATATTTTATGCTATATCTCTTCTACAAAAACCAATGGAAGAGAAAATTCGTGAACTCCGTCCTGATTGCATCTTTTCCGATACTTATTTTCCTTGGACAGTCAATATTGCTGAGGAACTTAACATTTCTCGCATCATGTACAACTTGTCTGCCTACATGTGCTACTGCATTCTGCACAACCTTAACCTTTACAAACCTCATAAAGACCCTAAACTAGACCAATCTCAAAGTTTCCTGGTTCCTAATTTACCTGATGAGATAAGGTTTAAGTTATCCCAACTTACAGAGGATCTGAGAAAGCCTGCTGAACAAAGAAATGTTTTTGATGAATTGCTTGATCAAGTACGTGATTCGGAGGATCGAAGCTATGGAGTTGTTCATGATACATTTTATGAGCTTGAACCTGCATATGTCGATTACTATCAAAAAATAAAGAAACCAAAATGTTGGCATTTTGGTCCCATCTCCCATTTTGCATCCAAGATCCGTAGCAAGGAACTAATTAATGACCATAACAACAGCACCATTTTAGATTGGTTGAATAGAAAGAAACCAAGATCAGTTCTCTACTTATCTTTCGGGAGCATGGCTAGATTTCCAGAGAGCCAACTAAATGAAATCTTCCAAGCTCTTGATGCTTCAAATGTGCCTTTCATATTTGTGTTGAGACCTAGTGAAGAAACCGCGACATGGTTGCCAATTTGTCATTCCGAAGGCAAGATTAAAAAGGGTTTGTTGATACAAGGTTGGGTACCACAACTCACAATCTTGGAACATTCATCCATCGGTGGATTCATAACTCATTGTGGTACGAATTCAGTTCTTGAAGCCATCACTTCTGGGGTGCCAATGATAACATGGCCACTTTACGCTGATCAATTCTACAACGAGAAGGTAGTCGAGGTTCTTGGATTGGGAGTCAAGGTTGGGATAGATGTATGGAATAGTGGTATTGAAATCACCAGCCCTATAATACAAAGCGCAAAGATTAGAGAAGCAATTGAGCAACTAATGAATAATGATTCTGAGGAGAATATGAATATTAGGAATAGAGTAATGGCTATGAGCAAAATGGCTGACGATGCAACAAATGAAGGTGGATCTTCATGGAACAATCTTACCGCCCTCATTCAACATATCAAAAATTTTAACTCTCAGGTGGTTTGATTTGAAAAAATACAAATTATGATGAGATAAGTTATATAACTTAAATATTTTTATGCGTATGCATTTAAATTAAAACTTTCATTCTTATGTAATTTAAAAATAGGACTTCTATTTTTAAGTTTGTTAAAGTAAAAAAGATTTATTAAAAATCAAAATATAATGAAATTTTTAATAGAAAAATACGAAGAAATATAATAAAAATAAGGAGTGAAGGTCGTGAATAATGTTATTATATATTTAGCAAATAGGTTTTGAATTAAAAAATTAGTACTCTACCATGTTTTAGAAAGGAAATTCATGTGAGCAAAAATATTTTCTAAATGGATTGGGACAATATTCATAATAATAACAAAGTTAGGAAGATCATTAAAAATAATATGTACGATTACAATCAAAATAGCCAAAAATAAAGAACTTTATCCAAGTCGTTTTTGGGACTTCTAACTAGTTAGAAAAATAATAATTTGATCATCATGTTTGCTATTTTCTCACTTGAATTATTTGAGAATAAATAATGGTGATTTTAATAAATTCATCACTAATAAAATGTCAACTTTTAATTTAATAAAATTAGACTATTTATTATTAAAATCGAAAAAAATAATAAACAATTATAAAATAAACAATTTATATTCACACATAAAAATTTAAACATCGTATATACATTCATGTTTTCCATGTTACTCCTATAATTTCCTCGAAATTAGCATGAAAGTTGAGGAATATATGTATATATTCATGTTTTCCATGTGCAATAATCCAATAATTTCCATATACATATATATATATATGGATACTCTGTCATTGTTGCCAGTTTTGACCACAAGTCTGACCCAAAGTGGCAACAATGGCAAGGAGTTTGCCAACATCTGGAGAGCTAGTTTGCCAAATATAGAATCAAAACTTTTTTGTGGACCCTCCAACAAGAGAGACTTCCCACAAATGGTCTCCCAAATGCTGGGGGAATCAATGTGGACCCAAAGTGTAGGATTTCTGACCACTCCTGTGAGGACATAAATCACTTGCTCTTTGATTGCCATATTGCGAAGACATTATCATAAATACAATTATTTTACAAATCTCATATAGTTTAGTCATAATTTTCATTTTTTTTCTCTTTTAAAAATTACAGAAAATTTTAACTTTTCTTGCATTCATTGATACCTAAAATTAGCGAATGATACCTCTATTAGATTTTGAATCTATTATATCAATTAAGAAAAAAATTTAATAATTAATTGGTAATCCCTATGTTTAAATCAACCCCAACAAATTTGTAATAGAGTGTTGATTTCAAAAATTAAAAAAAGTTATAAAAGTCATTGATCAATTTTCCAGAATTTTGACGCCTCCCAAAAAAAATCATCGAATATGAATGTCTCAAATCATCGAACACCTGTCTCAAATCTTGATTCAGGAATCTGAGAATCAGATATATTGTATAATCAATACTAAATCGATGGTATGCTCAAAGGTGCAATAATTGCGGAATTGGAGATCGATGAACGAAGGGAAAAGGTCGAGATTCAATACGTTGTCAAAGGTAATTCCTCCCCTATTTCAATGCGTAACGCCATGTTAGGTTTTATGCTGAAATGAAGAAAAAGTAATCGGGATTTGGAATCCTCAATGCCATGTTAGGTTGTGTGTCTTTGTGTATGAATTTTGGTGCATTAGTACACAAATTTCATGTTGTTTACGTATTCATGCATGAAAGCACACCAGATGTTTGTGAAAATGTATTTGGGAGATTCCAAAAGTGAAAAATCATAATTCAAGTATCAAATATATTTTTCACGTACATTAAGTCAAGTATCAAGCATATATGATACAAAAAATTTAAAATTTTGTCCAATAATCAAATAGGAAGATTCAAGTATCAAAACCTTAATTTAAGTACATTAATTTAAGTATCAAATATAAAAAAAATATGAAAATTTTATTTGAGTATCAAATATCTAATCAACTATATACTTTCTATTGATGTGGGTCTGCTTTGTTTGATATATGAAAACACAATAGTAATCTCATTTGATACCTAGATGGAAAGATTATATATAGAATGTTGGGTATCAGGCCTTATCGTATTTAATTTTCCGAAGTATCTATCAAATTACTTATTTTTATTAAACAAAAGTCAATATGGTTAATGAAAAATGCAATGTCTAATGAATAACTATTAAGTCAGAAGAAAAAGAATAAACTAGTGATACCTTGTTGATATTAAATCATATAAAATTCTTGGTAAATTTTGTCATCATCATGGTTTAATTGATGTGTTGCACTGAAAAAGTTAAAATCATGTATCATGTTAATGTAAAATTTGAAAATTTAATATGTAATCATTTTTTTCAACTATGTGCTAAAGTGTTTCTCGGATGATTGTGACTGGAAAATGAGGTATCGTGCATTCAAACCACAGATGCGTTTAAAATCAGATACTTCAATGATGTGCATACTTATCCAATGAGGAAAGGATCTTAAACAACATTGAAGCGACACTGTCATTTGTTAACGAAATCACAACGCCAAAGTTGATTAATCATAAAAGAACGCACACACCAAACAATACAATCGAGGATATGAAGGCTGCATATGGGGTGAGACTTGTGATTTCTTTCCTAAAGAAAAATGAGAATTTGAACTATAACTATTTCTCTTTTATGAATTTAAATAAGGCAAGAAATGTCAAACTTTAAAATATTCCCAAAAGGATGAGCTTTTGCTGTTAATGGATTGTCAATAAAAATATTTGTTTTCTAATTCTTCTGAGTTTTCAAACATTACAGTGTATTTGAATGTTAGAATAGTAGAAAATGTAGGTGCTTGGACCATGTCTTTATTAAATGATACTTTTTGATGTGTTTGAAGTATTCTGAAGTCTTTAAATAGAAAAAATACTACTGATAGCAGTTACATCTTTGTTTAATAATGGATGATCTAGAATAATTCCTTGTGTTATTAATTTTTTTTTTTTTTTTTTGTTATGAATGAATCACTAAGGATAAAAGTGCATAATTTAGGTAAGGTCTGTGAATGTATATCATGATACCACTTGATACCTATCAATACATGGTATGATAACTAACCAACAACATATATACACTTGTAAAGTTAATGTTATAAATGTCAATCCAGTTGAGATTGCACGTGTATAATGAATAAGTTATGTTGTCATGATACTTTGTATAAGTATCAAAGTTAGATTTTTTTTTTGTCCAAATTACATTCCAAAATCAATAGAAGTTGTTCTGTCATAAGATTAACTAAGATACTTTATTCGAATTGTTGATACTTGAGTTGTGTACATGTGTCTGATGAAAACATCTCAGGTCTATAAGGAATCCTGTGTTGGAGGTAGCAATATATGCGTAAGGAGATAGTTTAAATTGACATATATACATATATATATATATACACACACAAAAGTTGGGTTCAAAAAGGTCCAATAGAAAACAAACTTCAAATAAAAAACAAAGGCATTACAGTTTGCTTTTTATTAGTCATAATATGTTGTTCATGGATTCAAAATAAATAGATCATAGATACATATACAAATGAATGTCCACAACATTCTCCCTTTCCGTTATAATGAAACGATCTCTAGGCCTGGGGGGATCATCATCCTCACTAATTAACCTTGCTCGCCTTGTCGGTCCTGTATTTTCATAATAATGCAGTACAACTCTTACGAAGATACTCTGCATCCAAAGGATCATTTGGGACTGGAATCCCATCTCTTAAATATTCAGCGTATGCAGTAATCAATACACCATAGTCACTGAAAATGTGTAATCAAAAATTAATTATAGGCAAAAAAAGGTAAAAGCAATAACACATGTAAAATATTTTTAATACTATAGGTATATCTGGTATGCAGGTATCAACAATACACTGCATATTCATAGTATTACGTATCAATAAATAAAACAGACCTTTATTTCATTCTCATAATATGTATTATTATTGTGTATCAACATGCATGTCCACATGAGGCAGGTATCAACAGACAACAATACCAATATAAAACATCTATCAGCACTTTATTACATAATGTTTAGAAAAGTGTGTATCAATTAAACATGTATCAATATTCTACTGCAAACATTTTAAATTTGATATCAGTTTAGCAAGTATCAATATTCTATTGCAAATATCTATTTAATATGTATCAGTTTTCTATATCAATTTTAAATGAATTAGAAATCTTATTTGATACTTTATGTTAATTGAATGTGTACCAATTGATACCCAATACAACACTGTGAAAATCCCTAATGAAGAAATAAGCACAATCAGTGAATGAAATTAGGTTAAAAGAATAAACCTTTGGCAAAGAAAGGACGAACAATAATGGGTTTAACTTTTTTCCTCTTCTTTGCAGGCGTTTTTTTTATTGCAGATTTGGAACTTGATCCGGTGTCCTTCATCACTACTGTCTCTTTTAGAAAAACTTCGTCAACTGAATCAGCCACATTATTAGGATCTACTTCTTCCGTTGCATCTATTGAAAGTGAAAGAACATTGTCATTATCAACAATAGATTGAGTTAAACCAAGACTGAAAGAAGGACATGAATCCATAAAAACATTTTGGTTGATACAGAAATGGAAGCGAGAGAAAAAGGAAAAATAATTTCTTGTTGGAATGAAGGATACTGACAATCTCTTCTTTTTTCCAAGATAACTCCAAAAAAGTAAAAATTTGAAATTAAACCCTGAAAGGAAAGTAATTAATTGGTGATTGACATTTATTAACTATTTGCCAAACAAATAGCCATAATAATTGTTATTAAAAGTTGAGTGAGAAGGCTATTTGCTAACTATCACACGACAGTTTAGAGAATGCAAAAAATCGAGATTCTTGTAATTTTTTTAAAAGATAGGGAATTTTAGAGATTATAGTAAGATGAGTTGTGTATTTGTGTAATTTTTCCTAATTACAATAAAATAGAGTAATAATTAAAGAACTAAGCTACTGGGCTTGGCAGGCCCAAATAGTTAACATGTCCGAATTTCTAAGGGTTGAGCCTGCTAGCCCTTCAATTCTCTGCTGCTGCTGCTTTGTACTTGGGCTTTTGCCCCATTTCATTCTGTTGTATCACCAACGTATACTGATGTATACAAGCTCCATATAACTTGTAAATCAGTTCCTTCAACCTGTGGGCTGTCTTCCTTTTGTCCTGGACATGCTGGAGCTAACTCAAGAAGAAACTTGAGCCTCTATGGCCCATTGGAACACGAAAATGGAGTGCAAAATGGACTCGGATCATTGTTCATGCAAGAAGAGGAAAGTAACCAAGATTAATACCTAATCCAAAATAAACAAATCGAACTAATCTTAATAAATATACAGCAGTCTTGAAGATTAGCAAATAAACGATAATAATTAATAATTGAAAACTTCTAAGAACCTTTAGGACCCAACATGTGTCAGTTAAATTTAGAAAACCATGAAAATTGACAAAAATAAATAAAGAAAAGAATTCCAAGGATGAAATAACGAGAAACAGTAGCCAAAAAGGGCATGAAAAACAGCCAAGACTCTCAAACCAAACATGCTCCGGGTTCAAAATTTAACATGTAATCAAGAAAAGACTTTTAAAATAAGAGTTCGTACACTACAATGAGCAAATCAGAATCAACTAGAAACCTTAAAATGCGGAAAAATGACAACACCAAGAACAAGAATGAAATTTCAAACAACAAGAGAAAGAACATTCGAGTTAAGGAGGTAGCCAATGATATCACAGACAACAGATACTAGAACATAACAAAACTCTTTTACTTGCTAAATAAAGTAGCACCTGTCGTGAAATAATAGAACATGAACAAATCAGCAGCTATAATGCAAATTAAAACCAGTTTGCTATCCTTTTAAAGATGCCGGGGGAAGACAGACTTCAAAACTGAGGTGTCCCAGTACGTACATAGGAAGAAATGGAGTGCAAGCTGTCTGAGCAGATCATATATTTGCTAAAAACTTAGAATAGATGTGAATAAATATGAAAGACGATTGGTTAAACATGAAAAACAGTTAGACGACTTAACATAATCAATTTCTGAAGCATATTCAACTCAAGTATGACAACAACACAAAGCCAATAGCATTGGTTCTAAGAACAAACGAGCAAAAGATAACACGACCACGTTTTAAGGATACACAGTCACATCAAAATCTAGTATAACATGCCATAACTAGATCATTAATGGGACTAGTCAGACCTAAAATAAACCGAAAAAGACAGAGGCTACGTATCGTCTCAAACGACTCAAAGATTGGTTGCAAGTTTAAAGTGAAGATCTGAAAAGAAGACATCATAACCCATGTATTCGAAGTCATATTCATAAAAAAATTTAAAACTACCATTAAAAACATGACTGTTAAATTGTGAAATCATGAAAATGATCATTTTGAAACCTTACTTAACCACAAAAGCTTGAAATCAACCAAAACACAACACACATCGACACCTGATTCAGAACAACCTCACAACATGATTCCCGAAATGTCTTGACGACCAGTAATAGTAGATGAACTAACAATGCTCCTCAACGGGTTAAAACAAGAAAGAATCATAGAAGAGAACTCATTTCACATGGGTATAGCACAGACACATCTTAATAGCAAACTAATAAAAATAGCTAATAAATAACAAGCTACAAATCGTTCATTCACATCACAAACAAAGGAACAGGAAACAAGTTGAATTTGAACGGAGTTTTACCTTTTTTGAAGCAGGAACTGGAACGACGAGCTTGATCGAAGATGAGCTTACACCACTATGAGTCAGAATTTTCTACACCAACTCAGGACCAAGAACCTTCAGTTTCAGAAGGTTCGAAATCGATGAATTTTTGGGGAACTAGTTTGAGGAAATATAAATTGTAGTAGGATTTTTTGGAAATCAAGAATGGCTCTCTCAACAAATGATAGAGAAGGGATAGATATAGCCCAAAAATTAGGGCAAAAAATGGGGGAAATGCAGGGCAAATGGGAAAATTCAGGTTCGGAATCTAGGTTTTCTTTGAAATTTGAATTCAAAATGGAGTTCCCAATATCCACGAGTCCACATCACAGCCATCAATTCGAATCAACGCTATGAGACACACTATGTTCAGGATTGGTACGCACAGATAAGGGGGAAGGGGAGAGGAACACGTATGTATGGAGTGGTGAAGGTGAACGTTGAGGCTGCTTTGGTTGTTTTGGCGTTTCTGGGCTTGTTTGGTCGATGAAGAAGAAGGGAAAGGGGAGAGTGAGGGAACGCGCAAGAAAGAAGAAGAAGGAGAAAAAGAGGAGCGTGTGATCACGTAAAGGGAGCATATGTAATGTTGTATGTGTGTGGATTATGCTGAAAAATGTAGAGTTGGGCCGCGTCAGGGGCGTTTCAGTGGGTTTTATTGATTTTAGGTAAAATTGGGCTGACCACTTGGCCTGAAAATGGATTAAATGGGTAGAGGAAATGATTTTAAAAATTGGCCAAATTTGATTGCAATTTTGGCCAATTAAATGTAATCAAATTGGATTTGATTAATTAATTTGACTATGCGACGAATTGATACAAATTGATTGAAGAGCTTTTAATATTATCAACCTGAAATAATTAAATTAATTACAAAATAATATCTCCTAAAATAAAAAATAAAATTTATTTGAAAAATTGTATTTTTGAAAGCTAATTATTTCAAATTGTCAAAATTAAAAGCCCAATAATTAATTCACATTGTAAGGGTAAAAATTGGGTGATAACGACAACTACTATTTTTGTAACCCCACCACTATATGCAAAAAATTTATGGCAAACAGACTGTCACGCCCCAAAGTCCCGTTAGGGCGGACTGACACTCGTTGCCAATAAGGCCCAGGAGAACCAACCTATATCTATGCGCTTTCTATACATATTATAAGGGGTTCCTACCTTTAACATGCCTTAAAGCAGGTAAATAGTGATAACAAGCCAAAAGGAAATGCATATGACTAGGCCGTTGGGGCCACGGTGTCTAAAGTACGAGACATGACTTCACTTTTATTTTACATAGTCTACAAAGCCTCTAAATAAAGAAGAACATCTGATAAGAGTCGGGATAGGCCCCACCTCAACTAACTGTACAATATAAATATAAGCTCTAGACATATACAAAGTCCCGAAGCAACTTGGAGCTTGGTGACAGCAGCTGAATATCCTATACTCCTACTGGGGAGATCTTCTAGCACCTGTACCTGTAGCATGAAATACAAGTCCCCTGTAAGGGACGTCAGTACGAGATAATGTACTGAGTATGTAAGGTAGGATATACTGTACGTAAAGTAATAATTCAAGTGAACCGATGCACTGGTGTAAGTCTGTGGACCACCTTTAGTTATACTGTGGAATCATGTGCTTTACATTCTTTATATTACTTTACTTTTACTATATAATTTGTGCACAACTGTAGAACAAATGACCAACTGATCAGTGGTGAAACTGTATCGGGTTTGTCCCTGGCTAGGTTATACTCAACCCCTCAGGCTACCCCCCTTTGATAGGATCGTCCCCTGGCTAGGTTATACTCAACCCCTCGGGACTACCACCTACCAGAACTGTATACTTTATCTTTCAATTACCTTTGAGATGATTCTTTGGTGGCCATAACATTGGAGCTGTAAGACTGTATAGGTAACATATGACATGTGGATGATCATACAAAACAATATGGTAATGAAAAGAATACACTACACAACTGATGAAATGCATATAAAATGGAACAACTCGTGAACTTTATTCTGTAGCAGGAACTCATGTAACTTGGTATTCATGTATATATGTAGATTTGAAGATGACTATATATGGCAGCATGTAAACATAT
>JAPFFP010000099.1:5435473-5456201 GCA_026153255.1 Solanum medicagineum
ATCTAATTCTAGTTTGAATTCTCTTTTGAATATAGAGAGTTCAAGTCTAAATTGAATATAGAGTACAATTTTGATTTAAATTGTTCTTTGAATGTAGAGAATTCAATCATAGACTGACTTCTTAATGACGATTCTAGAAAATGCATCACTTCCAACACATGGCTTCTCTGGGGAGATCTCCACATTGTAAGATATTATTGCCTTAATTGTACTAGACGTCTTAGTAAAGTTTCATTTGCCTATAGATTTCTCTATGTAATTTTGGTTTCCTTTTCCCAAATCAGAAAACAAAAAATCAATGAAATTTGCCAATTTGTACCAGACTTGATCAACATTCCTCATATAAATTTCCTATTTCATTGTGTAAAAACACTCTTCTGTAATTAATGTTCCAATACTCACAATCATATTACCAATCGCACTAACGCCATGTCAATAGAGAACCACCAAGTAATCTTGACCGTTCATCAATTTGATAGTAATTATTGCTATTATTATTATTATTATTATTATTATTATTATTATTATTATTATTATTATTATTATTATTATTATTATTATTATTATGAATTTTGATTATGATGTCTATCTCTTGTTGCATTGCATCCCACATACTTAGTACATTCAAATGTACTAACGCATACTCTATACCTACATGATGTTACCATGTAGGAACCGGAGATCTTATTGATTCTTCTCGTGGCTAGACGTATTGTTCATGTTAGCCTTTGGTGAGTCCTCCATTCAAGGGACAATGACTATTCTCTTATGTTATGTATTAAGACTCTCTTTCGTTTCTTGTATACTTATGACCATGAGGGTGAGTCTAGTTGCTTTGTCTTGGCCCCCAACTAAGTATCTATGTTTAGAGGTGTTGTTGGACAATTTATGTATTATTTTTGAGCTTTGACTCATCTATGTTATTTAAGTATTAAACTCTTTCTCTCTCCCTTAGTCCCAATTCCCCTTGTTCATGTTTCTTATGTTGTTTTATAATGCTTTCGCGATCAAGGATGTGTAATGATATGTTATGAGGCTTGTTTGGGGTTCCTTCAGGTTCCCCATTCGCCAGTCACGTCTAAGCCCTAGGATTGGGTCATGATACGAGCTCAGGGTACGGGTCGTAGTCCTCACTACGACTCGTGGAAAGGAGCCTCGTATCAATTAACAGTGTTGATTAAAATTGGACCAAGAAATGCAAGAGTGGACTATGAGAAAGCACTACAGGTCGTATACTAGACTATGACTCGTAGAGGTGGATCATAGCAGTGAAGTCCAAAATGCCAAGTGCTAACCACGAAAGCCTGATTACGGCTCCTAGGTCACCCTACGAGCCGTAGCAACAAGTCGTAGCAGCTACCGACCAGATTTTCTAATTATTTTAAGGTTTTGTATATAGTATAAATAGTATATGTTAGGATTTTAGAATCAGGTTTTGGAGAGCTTTTTGACAATTCTTGATACAACACTTAGATTATTGTGGGGTTTTAGAGTAGAAAATTAGAGTTTTACTTTGAGACTCAAATTTGGGGATTTAGATTCACTTGTGGATAAATTTCATCATTCAAACTTGTAATTCTAATTTCAAAGAGGGTTTCATTGTTCTTCAATTTCCTTGGGTAAGAAATCCTTCATGCCTTCTAATTTCATTGTTGATTTGTGTGCCCAAGCCATGCGTGGCTAAACCCAGAATTTGAGATTGTGGGAACCATGAGCGGCTAGCTTAATAACCAGGATTATAAGCACTTCTTGAGTTGGGTAGTTGCATGTATTATCCATTTTCCTTCATTTTGCTTATTGTTTAATGATGGCCAACATTAAACCATGCCTATTGTCATAATCTCGATCAAGGTAGTGATGAATCAGATAAGGAAGTGGATAATAGAATTTGATTGATGTGTTCTCGTCTAATCAACCAAACTCGGCCAAGGAGGGGTTGACTGGGATGATAGGCAACGGTTAGCTTGGCACACTATGGTAGCCGGCTAAGCGCCATAATGAAATTCGACCTTCACATTTGCCTAAGGGTTGGAAGAATCTAAGTGATCGTCCTGTATGTAATGTCCTAATTTAGGTTGTGTTATCTGGGATGTTTGAGTTAGTGAATCATGGGGAACATAATTTCCCAAATCGCTCTCCAATTTGATTGTCTTTTTGCTTTATTAGTGTAGTTTTAGTTATTACCAATCATTACAAACCCCTCCCCTTTTCATTGAGAATAGAGTTATTTGATGCTTGAAATAATTGTTGGTGAATCAATGATGCAAAATCCCATATTCCCTTAAGATTTGACCCTAACCTATGGTTAAGTTTTATATATGACAACAATCGCTTTATCCTCAAAGTGAGAGGTACTATTTGAGTGTGATCAAGCATCTATTTTTTATCCTCTTCTCTATACTCCAACCACTTCGTATAAGAAATCTTCTTTACTTTCACTTTGCCTTGAACTTCTCCATTCTACCACCAATCACCCTGACGTCCATGAAAGGTCCCTCTCGAAACCCCTAGTACTTTGGTAACTTCTTTTCTAATACAACCAGCAGTAGTGCCACATGATGTTTATATCTCCGCTACTACTCCAAGACCCTACGCTAAATTTTTCTCCCATCTCCCAAGAAAGGGCAGGAGTTAAGCCTCCCTATCTAATCCTCGGTTAGACATAAATAACCTTTTTCTTCTTTTCCCTCTTAAACTTTAAATCCATCAGTAGAAGACTATGTTGAGTGGAAATATTTTCACCTAGAATAACCTTGGAACTTTTACAAAGGTTTCTACCGCCCTTCCGGAGGAGTAAGTAATCAATCTGAGTTTTAGCTACTTTACTACGGACAGTAATCAAGTAATTTTCCCTTTTTGAGAAACATGAGTTAGCAATAATCAACTCAAAGTTTTTCGCAAAATCTAAGAGAGACGTCCCACCTTGATTCCTTTCCCCAAAATCAAAGCCTCCATGAGCGTTGTCAAACTCACCAGAAGTTGCACCGATATGCCCATTAAAATCTCCCCCAATGAAGATCTTGTTTATATCCGATATACCACTAGCAACCTCATCTAACTCTTCCCAAAAGAGTTTTTTGACTTCCTTAACTATGCCTACTTGAGGCGCATAGATACTAACTACATTCACTACATGACTACTGACCACCAATTTAATAGACATCATTCTATCATTAATCTTCCTAACCTCCACCATATATTCACTAAGGTCCTCATCTACTAGTATACCTACTCTATTTTATCCTTAGAACCACCCGAGTACCATAATTTAAACCCGTCTGCATCCCGATCTTTGGTACCTACTCATCTGGTCTTCTAAACACACACTATATTAATTTGTCTGATCTTAAGACTTGTCACTAGCTCTATGGACTTCCCTGTAAGTGCCCTATGTTCCACGTCCCTACTCTTAGCTTAAGCAATCCTGTGCCCCTCTTACTCCAACTACCCTAGCCCCTGACCTCAACCGATGACATGACCCTAATCCACCATCAGATCCCAACGCCACTAAACTAAAAACTAATGAAAACAAAAGTACGCCAAATTATCAATGTATACATGAATCAAATGCTTATAACATATTTTCTCTCTATTACATTCATTAAAAATATATACTTGATATTTATTTTATATTTAGTTTAGATAAACAAATTTCATTGAATTATGAATACACGAATCACATGTATATCATAAAATTACCTAAATTAAATTAAATGTATACATATACTTATTGCATGCTCAACATTTTTTTCTATTTTATAATTACTAGAATATAAATCACAGGTATCACAATTTTCCTAAATTTAATTGAATCTATACATCTCTTTTTAAAATTTGTATGTATATTTAAAATTGGCTTACTCAATATATGTGCTAGTTATATAATGAATAAGTATATGCATATAAACATAGTTTATTATGAATTACAAAATACAAATTGTATTTGGATAGAAATTATATTCATTAATACATCTGATGCAATTAATTTGCATCAATCAATTGAATATAATAGTGTTTTTTTTTATATAAATTAATTATATCTATTGATATAAATTGACTATATTCATGATACAATTACATCAATGATAGCTCTCTCGTCTCTGCCCCTATTTTGCTTCCATCTAGATACGAATCGTAATTAAACAAGTTATTTATCTATTTCTATTTATATACTATATTAAAAGTGTGAAGGCCCTTAGAAATGTTGTTTAAACTTTTTGTCCTTCATTAAAAGACTCTGCTTTAGATAAAATCGTCTTTTCACCCATTTTTTAAAATTATTATTTAATTATAATATTGACTTTTAAAATATATAAAAATGAGTGATAATCTACTCTCCCGGTGCACACTGCTAATGTGCGCTAGCCATAGGCAGGAGGCCAAAGAACTCAAACCTAGGTCAAATAGGTGCGACACTTCTCAATACAGGAAGCTCACAATCATTTAATCAAGGAAAAATGAAGGAAAAGCCTATACAAGCAACGCATAGAAGTTTGGAGAAGATAACCACGCCAGGGAAAGAAAGAGTGCAATAATAGGTCTGAAATTGTAAGTGGGGGAAGTTCGCATAGCTCATGGGCAGATAAAGTAGATCAGGAACTTAGCTCAATAGGAACTAATCAAGGTAAGGAATCAAAATATAAAGGCAAATCAATTTAGGATAACTTTGATATTTCAAAAATTGCTAATGCAGGGTTCAAATTGGAGTATGTAAATCCTGAATGTTATAATAACCAGATGATTGAGGAAATTGACTTAGCAGATATAAGCTTGTAGATTGAATAAAGGTAAAATGTTATAGTTTGTTATGTCTTAGGAGCACACCCACCATTTGCGGAAATGAATGGATTCATACAACGAATATGGGGAAAGTATGGGATAAACAAAGTGGCAATGATGAAAAATGAAATAGTTATGGTAAGATTTGATAGTGAGAAAGGGAATTGGAAGTGTTAGAAGGAGGCGTTTATCATTTTGATAATAAAAGTGGTGGTTGGAGTGTAGGGATGAAGATGAAAAGCGAATGCTTAAGGAGATCTATAAGACGGCTCAGTCAGAAACAAAGATGGCGGTGACGAGTGCTAAGACAACAACGTTTGAGCTTCTATATGAGGAGCTAAGTGATAATGGTAGGGATAATATATTGTATAGGCTCGCTAAAGAGAGAGAAAAGAAAGCTCGCGACTTGGACCAAGTGAAGTGCATCAAGGATGAGGAGGATGGGGTGTTGTTGGATGACACTTCCATTAAACTAAGGTGGCAAGCTTACTTTCATAAACTCTCAAATGATAAAGGAGATAGAGATATTGAGCTGGGCAAGTTGGCACACTCCGAAGGTCATCATGATTTTGGTTATTGCAAGCGGTTTAGAATTGATGAGGTTAGAAGGGATATTAGTAGGATGAAGAAAGGGAGAGTGATCGGAGTCGATGAGATTCCGGTAGTTGTTTGGAAGAACATGGTCAAGGATGGTATAAAGTGTTTAACTGGATTGTTCAACGATATTATAAAGACTGCCAAGATGCCTGATAAATGGAGGACGAGCACAATGGTTCCATTGTACAAGAACAAGAGGGATATTTAAAACTGTAACAATTACAGGGGTATCAAGTTGTTAAGTCACATTGTCTGGGAGAGAGTGGTGGAGATGAGGGTGAGAACAATAGTGTCCATTTCAGAGAATCAGTTTGGATTCATGCCAGGGCGGTCGATTACTGAAACAATTCATCTTGTCTGGAGATTGGTTGAGAAATATTGGAAAAGAAAGAAGGATCTTCGTATGGTGTTCATTGATCTTGAGAAGACCTGTGACAAAGTTCTTAGGGATGTCCTATGAAGGTGTTTAGAGGTGAAAAGTGTCCCAATGGCATATATCAGGGCAATTAAGGACATGTATGACGGAGTCAAAACTCGGGTAAAAATGGTAGGAAGAGACTTAGAGTATTTTCCTGTTGAGATGAGACTCCATCAAAGATCTGTGTTGAGCCCTTTCCTATTTGCCTTGGTGATGGATAAGCTGACGCGATCTATCTAGGAAGAGGTTCCATGGTGTATGCTATTTGTAGATGACATAGTACTGATTGATGAGACTCGGACTAAAGTTAATGATAGGTTGGAGGCTTGGAGATATGCCTTGGAGTCTAAAGGATTCAAACTAAGTAGGACCAAAACAAAATACTTGAAGTGTAAATTCAGTATTGTGAGGGATAAAGCAGACACTGATGTGAGGTTTGCCACTCAACAGATCCCCAAAATGGAAAACTTTAAGTATCTGGGGTCCATCATCCAGAGTAACAACAATATCGATGATGATGTCGCACATCGTATTGGGGCAGCATGGACTAAATGGAGGCTAGCATCTGGAGTATTGTGTGACAAGAAGATACCTCATAAACTCAAAGGTAAGTTTTACAGAATGGTGGTTAGACCATCTTTGCTGTATGGGGTAGAGTGTTGGCCAATAAAAAATGCACATGTCCACAAGATGCATGTCGCAGAGATGAGGATATTGAGATGGATGTATGGTCACACCAGGTGTGATAAGATTAGGAATGAGACCATTCGGGAGAATCTAGAGGTGGCCCCTATGGCTGATAAGATAAGGGAAGCGAGACTGCAATGGTTTGGAGATGTGCAGAGAAGGAGTATCGATGCTCTTATTAGGAGGTGCAAGAGGTTGGCATGGGAGATACATGGAGGGGTACAACTAGACAGAAGTAGTAGTGGGGGGAAGTGATCAGATAAGATATGGCGGAACTTGATCTCACCGAGGACATAAACTTAGATAGAAAGGAGTGAAGGTTGTGAATTAGAGTAGCAGGATAATTGGTAGGTAGGGTTAAGGTTGATGTTTGGCCTTGGAGTGTAGTAGTCGTGTTTTATATCATGTGTTGTCATTATTTGTCGTATATGTGTTAATCCTATCGTATTTACATACTATCATGTATTTTTTCATTATTGATAGCTCTTTCTGTTCCCTTTTATTTCCTTTTATCATATCTAGTTTATTCTGCTTATGAGTTTTTGAGACGAGGGTTCCCAGGAAACAACCCCTCTACTTATATGAAGTAGTAGTAAGGTCTGCGTACATTCTACCCTCCCCAGACCTCACTTGTGGGATTCCACTGGGTATGTTATTGTTGTTGATAATAAACAAGTGATAGTGAAAGAATGATCCCTGAAAATAGAATTCTTGAAAGAGGAACTACTGACTCTTCCAATATGGATCAGGCTACTAAGGTTCGATTTCAAATACTTGAGTTCTAGAGGACTTAGAAAAATAGGGAGTCTAGTGGGAAAGCCACTGATAGTTGACAAATAGACCAAAAAAAAAAAGAAGTTAGGCCTGAGCTATGCTAGAATGTTGGTAGAGGTGAATGTGGGACAGAAGCTACTAGAGGAAATAATATTTAGAAATGAGAAAGGAATAATAATTTCTCAGCAAGTAACATATGATTGAAAACCAACTTTATGTGACCATTGCAAGATATATAGGCATGAAAAGAGAACTATAGGAAACTAAAACCAAATCAGGGAAAGGAAAATGTAATAATTGAAACAGAAATGAAGATAAGGGACAAGAAAAAGGCAAAGAAAAAGAGATAGTACATAAAAGATATGGAGGGTACTAGAAAAGGTTCAAATAAAGGATAGTGCAAGAACATCAACCTGTCAAGATATCAAATGCATTTGAGCAATTGAGTAGTAGGGAAATCGAAGATGAAGGTAGCAATGTGAGAAAGGAAGCTACGCAAAAACCAATCCCTATGGGGAATGGTTAATCTCTTATGCTAGAATGTGAGAGGCCTAAACGGCCTAAGTAAACAGAGGGAAGTTGTATACCTCTGTAAAAAGTTAGATATTAGTTTAGTAGGTTTGTTGGAGACAAAAATAAAATAAACTCTAGAAAGAGTTGTAGGTTCTAATTTGTAGGGTGGAAATACTATTGCAATCATAGTTCTCACTATAATGGGAGAATAATAGAGGTGTGGAGTGATGATATAAATAAAGTGGTTGTTAAGAGTGAATCAGATCGAGTTGTCACATGTCTGGTGAAGAACAAATTGTTACTGGAAGAGTATTATTGCACCTTTGTATATGCTTAGAATGGAAGAGAAGAAAGGAAGGGACTATGGGATTATTTGAATCAATGGAGTATAGAATACAAATGCCATGGATCATTTTAGGTGATTTCAATACTGTGTTACACAACAGATAGAATTGGTGGGCAGCTGTTACACTTACAGAGATGAAAGATTTTCAAGAGTGTCTAAGATCATGTGTGCTAGAGAAAATGAACAGGTATAGACAGATTTATACTTAGAATGACAAGGGACTACAAGTCAAATTTTCTCTAAAATAGACTGGACCTTTACTAATGGTGTTTGGTTAGATGAAATGCCAGATTGTACAACAAATTTCTTGAATTAAGGGGTTAGTTATCATAGTCCAATACATGTGGAAGAAGAGGGATTTCAAAGGGAAAAAAGTGAGTTCAAGTACTAAAACATGTAGAGTTCTCATGATCAGTTTAAGAAGATAGTTGAAGATGGCTGGCAGAAGCAGATAAAAGGATGCGAGATGTTTCAAATAGTCCAGAAGTTGAAGAAGTTAAAAAAAGCTTTGAAGAAGCAACATTCACACACTTTATTAAAATAATGGAGGTAGTGGATACTTTGAGGGAGAATCTACAAAAGGCACAGAAAAAACTACAACTGAACCCCCTAAATTTAGAAGTACAGAAGGAAGAACTAGAAATTGGGAAGGAATTCAAGAGAGTGAGTTACTTGGCAAAAATGATGTTAGTCCAGAAAAGCAAAGAAACTTGGTTGAAGCTAGGTAACAACAACACAAAGTACTTTCACTCAGCACTCAAGCAAAAGAGATTCAAACAAATCATTACTTAGTTGTAGGATGAAAACATGGAAGCACATACCTAACCAGAAAAACTTGCAGGAATTTTTGTTAGGAATTTCTCTAAATTCTTGGGGGAAAAGGGGGAAGGGGAAAGACATAAGGCTGAAGAGCTCTTTTTTAAAGGGGGCAAACTTTAACTATCAGGCAACAGATGACCCTACTAGAGCCTGTTACAACTAACGAGGTGAAAGTGGCTATGTTTAGCATAAAAATAACAAAAAGTGCAGGACCAGATAGGTTTAGTAGTGGTTTCTATAGGGATGCTTGGGAGATAGTGGGAAAGGATATAACAAGTGCTATAATGGAGTTCATGAATAATGGCAAACTACTAGGAGAAGTTAATACAACAGTGATTGTTGTAATTTCAAAAGTACAGAACCCTGTGTCGGCAAGTCAGTTCAAGCCTATTTCCTGCTGTAATGTGATTTAAAAAGTGATTTCTAAGGTGTTATGTAACAAACTTAAGAGGGTAGCCTTATCTGGTTAACCAATCACAAGGTGCATTTGTAGAGGGAAGATCACTTGTCCATAATGTTCTAATATGTCATGATATAATGAGACACTATAAGAGAAAAATTACCCCAAGATGTCTGATGAAAATAGATCTGAAGAAAGCATATGACATGGTGAGTTGGGAATTTGTGGAGGAAATGCTGAAGGTTTATGGGTTTCATTGAAGTTCAGACAGCATAATGAGTTGTATAATATCTACAAAATTTATAGTAAGAATTAATGGGAATAGTTCTGGATATTTTGCTGGAAGAGGGAGTTAAGACAGGGAGATCCTATATTACCTCTACTATTTGTATTGGTGATGGAATATCTCTACAGAGTATTCACAAAGATGGGGCAACTTTCAAATTTCATCCAATGTGTAAGAAAAGTAAGGTCGAATCACCTCATAGTTGTTGATGATTTAATGATATTCTACAAAAGGCAAGAGAGATCAGTACAAAGAATAATTGAAGCTTTAGAACACTTCTCAAGGACAACAGGATTGGTAGCAAACACTGAAAAATCAAGTATCTTTATAATCAGCTGGTATTGGAAGAATCTACACAAGATTAAGGAGCAAATGAGGGACTAGTACATAGGGGGGGAGGGGTATTGTCTCACAGGAAATGGGAAATATTCAATCATATTGGGTTATGGAAGATTTATAGGTGCTAAAGAGAAATGGGACTTTGCTGACATTCTGTGGAACAAATATGAAGTACCAAAGCATACTTTCATCAGGTTGGTTGTACAAAAAAACTACTAATAAAAGATAGAATGCAAATAATACGGATGATACTTTAAGATACAGACTGCACTTTGTGTAACAATGGAACACCAGAAAATGTAGACCATTTGTTCACACATTGCTCATGGATCACAGGCATCTGGGAGGAGATATAGAATTGGCTGGGAATAACACTGCAGAACAAAGGACCAGAGGAGGTGCTCATGAAGATAAAGAAGAAAAAGTGGGTGCAAGAGAGAGAAGAAATAGTTGTTCCTGCGTATGAAACTGTAATATACAACACATGGATAACAAGGAATATGCTGATTTTCAAAAAGGAAAGACGTGAGAAGCTTATGTAATTCAGCAGGTAAAGAACATCATCAAAGAAAGAGCACAGACAACAAAGGATAATAAGAAAAGAAGCAGATGTATACAGTTAATTCAAAGAATTTGTAATTAGATGAAAGGATGAGGGCTAAATGAGCTAGTACCAACTTGTTGGTCACTAGAAAGATGGGTAAAAACAACTTGATGTAACAAGTATTTTTGTTGGTATAACAATAGTTCATCCTTTTCTTGCTAAAAAAATAAGAATTTCTAGCCGTGGAAAGATTCATAAATCTTCCTTATTTGATATACTTAAACTTTTTTATTTGAATTAAGAAAGTACTTTACAGTCGCTAAGGAAAATATTAATTTATCATAAGTTCTAATTATTGATATAATTTTTATATATAAGATTTTTATAAATAGATCATTATCAAAATTAGCTTTGTAATGAATTATGATTTTTTTAAATTTATAATTGAATTTATTTTTTCTCATGGATACCAGTAATAATAAAAGTCAAGAGTTTGGCAAAGAAGGTTCCATAGCTAATCCCAGACACGCTTCCGTTTCCCGTAGGCTGTTGTTTGTTTACCGAAACATTCAATCTCTTTTTGATGTGCAACAAAGAATGACGTTTACTTTTATATTTCAACTAAACTACTACTTTTTCCCCCAAACAACTCTTTCCTCTTTTCCGCTATCTTCATTCACAGGTATCTTTCTTTCTTTTCTTCAAATCAAAATCAATCTTCTTCATTTTGGATCTTTCTGTTGCTTTTTTTTAAAACAAATTTATTTGGGTATTTTGAGTAAAGTAATTGTGCCTATATATTCGAACCTACAAACTTTTAAAGATTCTACTGTTATGGGGTTTATTTATTGAATGATGTTTAATACTAGGTTTGTATGTATGCTTAGAAGTTGTTTGATATAATATGAATGAATACTACGGGAATTCAAGAGCAAGCTCAAGTTCTGCATCTAGTTTGAATAGCAATTCACAGCAGGGTACTGAGGATGATCATGCCATTGCAAAAATTTTAGCTGAAGAAGAAGAAAATGCTCGAAAGTATGGGGGCAAGCTTGGGAAGAGACTTTCTCATTTGGATTCAATACCGGTACGATTATATTTTAGTTTTAGTAGCATATAGAGTTTCTGATTGGATGGTCATGGACTCACTATCTTGCCATATAGACATTTATGTAGAGATCTGTTTGTAACTTCCAAACGTAAATCTAGGATTTTTAGAACATGGACGAAAAGTGGTAATGTATTAAGTGGAGATTGATCCCTAATCCTCTAGGTAAATAACTCAACATCCATCAATTGCTCTATTTGGCCTTCTTATAGCATCGAAGCCAGCAGATAATATCATACCAATTTTAGAACTGATATACACAAAAGCACCTAGATTTATAGATAGACACATGGATTCACATGCCCCATATTTTAGCTGGAAATTCACCCCTGATAACTTCTAGTGTCTGGTATGATCCATAGAACATTACAAACCCAGGGAACGTTTTGACTTTTTCATGATCAAGCATCTAGCTTTACATTGTTTTTTGTTTTTTGTAAACTCTTAGCAATAGTGTATCTGAATGAATATGTGTTTCTGTCCATAGTTTGGCGTTTCGTATACTACTTCATGAGCTGTATACCATGGAAACTTATGCTGTACTATCTTTGCATTCTACTTACAATCTTACTGTCCTGGCAGCACACTCCACGGGTAATTGGGGAGATACCTGACCCAAATGATGCTACGCTAGACCATGAGAGGCTCTCTAGCAGGTTATTCCTCGGTCATGACACCATTGTTCAGCTTGAGGCCTTTGGATGACTTACTTTTGTGAATTCAATATATATCAATTTTGATCCTTAACCATATTTTATTTCCTCTGTATAGATATAAATTACTGGATCACTTAATTCCTGTTCTAACAATGTTTGCCTCGTGATCAAAGTCTTTCTTATTTTACTCTATTGTAAGAGCAAGCTCATTGTAACAAAGATAGCTGCAACTATCTTTCAGGCAAAAAAAGGGAGTTGGTTCACATTACAATTCCCTTGACTCATCTGTAAGGCATTTTTGTAAAGATGAATAAAATAGGAACCTGGTAGTAATATATAAAACCATAAGAGCGAAGCTAGGATGGAGCCTACGTTGTGTAGAAGGGACCAGATAAATGACTTCGGAGACTCTTGTTGAAATGACGTTTTCTTTTGTGATTTCCCATCAAAAGGAAAAAAGAAAATAGAAATATGCTAAAGCAAACTAGTCGCCAAAAGCTTAAAGCTGCATCTTCTATCAAAATCACAATAAATTAGTTTATGAACTTCATGACATGATTTTTGTTTTACTTCATATATTTCAAGCAGTTATACTGTTTCAATTATTTGTCCAAATTATATCTTTTGTGCTCATAAGCTAAGTTCCTCGAACTCTTCAAAATTTTTGCCAAACCCATGTCAGATCTTCCGAAAATGCACTACTTTAGGAGGATCCGACACACACCAATAGACAATTTTGAAGAGTCTGAGCAACATAGCTCATAAATTTATATATATTATTTTTCCCCCTTCATTAGTACATTTAATCATAGCCGAAGCGACACTTCAATTGCACTTTGCACTTGGTGACCAACTTGTTGATGCTCTATGGCTTTATTGACAACTCTGATCCTATGTTTATCTTTGATTCAGGTTAGCAACATATGGTCTCACTGAAATGCAAATTGAAGGGGATGGGAATTGTCAGGTTGGTCTCTGTTGACTAGTTGACAAGCTTTTGTTGCAGTTGAGACCCACATGCTACTTTTTAATTCGCAGGCAATTTAAAACCTGCTTTCTGACTGTTTACTTGGCTTATTGTAGTTTCGAGCCCTTTCAGATCAGTTATATCATAATCCGGAGTATCACAAGCATGTAAGGAAGGAGGTCGTTAAGCAGGTAAAGTGGCATGTTTTAAATATTTGCTTTCCATTGTTCGGAAACAGGATGTGCGAAAACTAAAAGTTGAGAATTGCATAATGAGTATGTTTGAGGATTGTGTTCATCTAAGATTGCCACATTGTAGCTTAGATTCTCTTTTGTTAGTTTTAGTATAACTAAAGTGAGGAGCTATACATAGGACCTCTATGAACTGTGTATGTATGACAGCAGTAGCCAAATGGAAAATGTCAACAGCTGTCACTCAAGTGATGCCACCCACAGGTAAAAATGAGGTTTGCTAATTTTAAAGAACATGGTTTTGGTATAAATACGTCTTACCATATCTCAAACCATCTTAAAGTTTTTACTACAACAGCCTTTGGATGAAGTTGCACATCAAAACGATTCAGTTGTCTTCATCGATTTATACCAAAGGACGTGCTTTAATCTGTGTTTCAGAGAAGGAATATGAAGTTATAGCGGAGCATAGGCATGAAAAAATTGTCTCACTGTAGACAGGGAGAAGCTACAGTAAACAGCCAACAAGTCAATGATTAGGGACTTGGAATAAAAGTGAAAACTCATGAAGCAGAATAGAACTCCAAGGAAAATCTGTGGCAGCAGTTCACTTCTTCTGGGGCAAAGTGATGACTCCTAAACTAAATTTGTGAGCCCTAACTTGTGGCAAATATAAGCCATGATTAAAAGAAATAGCAAGCCTTCTAACCTGACACTGAATGACTTAAAGTTCCCCCGCATCTCAGTCAGTTGTCAAAACTGTCCAAATATAGTGGTCAAGTTGGTCATTTGGTGACTAGGAGGTGGCACTAACCAACTAGACCATTGAAGTAATTAACCACTTGGCACGTAGAATAATAGATAGACACTTGCCTTCTTTTTGTCTAAATGTTGGGAATGTACTGAAGTGCAAACTTTTAGATCAAGAAGGCCCCAAAAGTTTGAGGATCAGAAGGATTTGTTAAACGAGTTCTGTGATTGACAAATCTGGAATCAAATTTGTAATTGTAGGACAAAAAAATACTAGTTGAACCTAGGGCTGCAGTGGAAGCGGGAGCTACCACTAGCGGTACTAGTCCATTACCAGTTCTGTATTGGTCCGGTATCCTCTGTTGGGAAGGGGTTGGGGTTACCACGCTGGGAAACGTGACAGAAGGGGGCACGTCTACTGGATTGTCCCGGTCCCGTTTGTACCGGTACAGAGCTATCAAAAGCAAAAAGTGCAAAAAAGCTCTAAGGTCCATTGGAGCTTTAAGCGCGAAGCGCAAAAAAAAAAAAAAAAAGTGGGCTTTAATGAGAAAAGGCTCAAGAGGAGAAAAGTACAAATATATATATGTTTATTCCAAAACTAGTACTTCCTCCGTCCGTTTTATGTGGCTTCATTTGAGTTGGCGCGGTGTTTAAGGAGAAAAGGAAACTTTTGAAACTTATGGTCTAAAATCATTCATAAATATTTGTGTTATTGAAATTCATTTCATTAAAGGTAAAAGGAGAATTTTAAAGTTAAATTGTTTTTAATTCTAGTAAGATAACATTCTTTTTGGGATGCACTAAAAAGGAAAAGATGCCACATAAAATGGGATGGAGGGAGTAATTTATAAGCATAACGTGACAAATATATGAACAAAGAAATTGAAAAATAATTAGATAAATTGAAATATTAATTGTTTACTGCTGCTGCCTCTAAACAAGAGACGTTTAATGGAAGGCAAAAAGTTCAAACATCATTTCTAAAGGTCTTCGTGCTTTTAATATGGTATAGATCACTTAGTCCTTCCATTGAATAATGAATAGAGAAGGTGATAGAGGGTCACCTTGCCTTAGACCTCTTTGGACAGAGAAGAAGCTTGTTCGAGAGCCATTGATGAGAACTGAATATTCATTTGACAGTTTGAAGGCAGAACTTCATCCATCTTAGCCATCTTCCACCAAAACCTCTTTTATTGAGAGTTTCACACAAAAATTGCCAATTCAGATGATTATATCCCTTTTATATGTCCAGCTTGCAGAGGATTCCTCGGATATTGCTTCTAGTTCTAGAGTCCATGCACTCGTTTGCCATGAGGTCTGAAGTCGGTGAACTCCTTTCCACCTACCTTTTTGGAAATCAAGGCTAAATAAGTTGAGTTGAAGCTTTTCTCCAAAGCACATCTCTCATGGAATTTCTTAATAGCATTACTCACTTCCCCTCTTATGACTTCCCAATAGTAAGTATAGAAAGCCATGGTATAACCATCAAGCCTAGGTGCTTTGACTCCAGCACAAAGCTTTACAGTCTCCCATATCACTTGGTCCTTAAATTCCTTTTGAAACATGATACTATCTCCTGCTGAGATTATGTGTTCTCCCCTACAACTATCTGAGGGTCTCCAAGTCTCAGTTTCAATGTACAATTCTCGGTAGAAATCCACTATTGCTTTCTTTATAACTTCTGGGCTCTTGACAACTTTCCCATTTACCGTCAACTCCTCAATAGAATTATACCTTTTGTGTGCATTAGCAGTTATACCTAAACTTAAAGGCAAGTTTTACAGAATGGTGGTTAGACCATCTTTGTTATATGGGGTGGAATGTTGGTAAGTTAAAAATTCACATGTTTAGAAGATGCAGGTCGCAGTGATGAGGATGTTGAGATGGAGGTGTGGACATACTAGGAGTGATAAGATTAGGAATGAGATCATTTGGGAGAAGTTAGAGGTGGCCTTTGTGGCTGACAAGGTGAGGGAGAAGCGAGACTGCGATGGTTTAGACATGTGCAGAGGAGAAGTACTGATGCTCCCGTTAGAAGATGCGAGAGGTTGGATTTAGGGTTACACGGGGGGTAGAGGTAGACCGAAAAAGTATTGGGGGGAGGTGATCAGACATGATATGGCGAAACTTCATCTCACTGAAGACATGACCTTAGATAGAAAAGAGTGGAAGTCGCGTATTAGTGTAGAAGGCTAATAGGCTAGTAGGGATAGGTCGATGTATGACCTTGTGATTATAGTAGGAGTAGTCTCGTCTCTATATCCTGTGTTGTCATTATTCGTCTTATATTTGTACTTTTATCATATTTACATACTATCATTTGCTTTTCCTCGTTAGTCGTTTTTCTTTTTCTCCTTTTCTATTCTTTTTTTTCATATGTAGTATCTTCTGCATATGGGGCTCAATTTTTAGATGAGAGTTTTCTGGAAATAGCCTCTATCTATATGAGGTAGTGGTAAGGTATGTGTACATTTTACCTTCCCCATACCCCACTTGTGGGATTCCACTGGGTATGTTGTTGTTGTTATGCCGCCTCTTCAAAAGAGGTTCGTTGGCAAGGAAAAGTATGTCTTAGAACCTTGATGATGGTGAAGCACATGTTAAGCGAGGCAAAGCGCTCAACACGTTTTGAGCCTCGTTTCAAGGCTTAAGCGCGCCTTTGATAACCGTATCAGTACCAGTCTGGTCCAACTCCTCAGCGATTTTTGAATTTTTTTAAAAATTAACAGCCATTGGGCTAGTGGTCCCCACCCAGCATCCATTTCACCCCCACCCCCAAGCATCCCTACCCCTCAAACTTTTTAATATTCCAAAGTTGTTGATAATACATTTTAGTCCTATTTTTTAACTATAAAACCCCCCATCCCATTATTGGGGTATTAAAAAAAGAGTGTGCCTGTGTTTCGGGGTGAAATGGTCGTTGGGTGGGCCATACTAGCCTGACAACGGCTTAAATTTAAAAAAATTGTCTGGAAACCTGGTCAGACCAGTACCAGGACAATCCGATAGAGCACCCCTTCTGTACCATTCCCCCTACTCGGAACCCCCTCCCCACCTTCCCCAACCGGAGGCCACCTGACCGGTACGGAGCTGGTTCTGATGCAGCCCTAGGCCGAGAAAAAGGGTTGACCTTTTCTTCTTTAGGTCAAATTTTCGTTTTGCTCCTCCTGGGTGACTTGTGCGTACTAATAGAGTAACAAAGAAACATTTTCTCGGTTTTTATCTGAGACTCATCAGCTCAATTGCCTGAGCTAATTTCTGGGATCTAGTAAACATTAAAACAATCCTCTACTTGCTTGAGTTTGACGCTGTCTCTAAATCTAGTTTTTATCCTACATGTTTCTTAATCTAGTTGGCAATTCATTTCAGCTAAAGCACTTTAGAAAGTTATATGAAGGTTATGTACCCATGAAATACAAAAGCTATTTGAAGAAGATGAAGAGGTAAGCTGTCTGGTCAATTTTCAGTGCTTAGAGTGAGAAATATCCATACTTTACAGACATTCTCATTTTAACCAGGTTGGGAGAATGGGGAGATCATGTCACTCTACAAGCAGCTGCTGATAGAGTAAGTTGAGAGTTTCTCTTCTGTGCCTCAACAAGCATCGGCGGCATATATTTGTATACTTGTGACTTGTGAGCATGTAGTACATCATTTTGAACTAAGAATTTAATGGCAATGTTGAGGTAGCATAGAAGAAATATGAGGATGTACTTTCGCAATATTATGACATTGTGATTCGAAATGTTGGATACAAGAGAAAAGCCAACAGTTGATATATTTCCTGCATAGAAAAATTGATGCATTGAAATTTGCAAATCTGAGCTTGTTAAATTATAAGAAAAGCAATGAAGCAACCTTATTCGTAGCATCCGATAATTGCATATAATATACATAGAGATTTTAAGAAGTTAATATTTGAGTTGGTGTCAGTATATAATATGGTAGCATCAAAAGTTATGAGTGTAGAGCAATTCTGCTCAGCTTCCTGGTTGTGCTGTTGGCCTTTTACCATTTGGCTTTCATGAAAGTTCTTTCTGTTAAGGCATGAAACAATATCTTCTGCCTCTTTTCTCCTACTTGTCAAGGGATAGAATTCAAATAAATCAGTTCACTGTTAACAATTGAAGTTCAATATAGCATCAGGCATGAAAGCAACTTAAAAAGCAGGATATCTACTACCTCTGCTGTTTCTGCATTTGTGTGTGTGTGTGTGTGTATTGTTACTAAGCCTCTTGTCCATACATTTTATCTGCAGTTCTTTTTCTTTGCCATTTGTTGGGTGTCTGATGTTGCTGTCTTCTAACTCTATGTAATTTCTTTGATTTTATTTGCAGTTTGGAGTAAAAATATGTTTGGTCACCTCTTTCCGGGACAATGGCTACATTGATATCCTTCCCAAGGACATACAACCTTCTAGGGGTACATACATCTTTTCTGTTACCTAATGATCATGGCACAATCAATACTTGCGACAATTTTTGACTTGTTGTCGATTTACAGAACTGTGGCTGAGTTTCTGGAGTGAAGTGCACTACAATTCGTTATACGAAATTGGTGGTAAGTAGGTTGTCATTTTTGCTTTTGAGAAATTTGGTTCAACTATACTGAGAAGACACATTTGCTTTACTTTCAGAAGCTCCAACTAGAGTTCGCAGAAAGAAGCATTGGCTTTTTTTCTAAGAAAAATACTGTACATTGATAATTCTACAGAGTATGGCATGCACATAACAAAAATCCCATGTAAAATATATGAAAGACAAATATTTATTTGATTTCAGAATAAATTTAAGTATTCTTTTGGATCTTATGTCAAATTATTTCACCCTTTATTTGTTTTTATTTAATTTAAAATCTTTTATTTGCTAGTAGAAAATGTAGAGAACTTCACGAGAGCTGCTAAACTGGACTCTAAACGCCACATGTTGCTTTTTAGTATGTTGGGACGACAAATCAATAATTTTTTCACTTAAACTAGATTATTTAACATCCCAAGTAAACAACCTTAATATATTTTACTTTTATCATTTGTTTCAAATGTTGAATTCTAAGAAATTCTATGCATGGAGAAAATAGAGAAGTATGTTAGATTATGAATTAGCAAATTTCATGTTTGAGGAATATATAAAATATTGATATCTTTAAAAAAATTATCAATCTTCATATATTTTCGTAAGTGGTATTTATTTTCTATCCTTGTTACCTTCAATTTGTAATATTTGCATCACAAGCTTTGCATATGATAATATATACAAATCTTTGATCAACTCAAGTATAATTTATTTGTGGTTAGCTTTGTAGATGAATTTAATTCATTTGATTATTGTCAAATAAGTAGAAATAATTCTATTCATTTTGATGTTAATATTAAAAGTATTTGTTAAAAAGTTAATTTTCTAATTTCACAAAACAAAAGAATCATGAAAGCAACTTTATTTCTATATATGATATTAACAATTATCTTAATATTAAATTCTAAATTAAAATTTAAAAAACTTATTATTGAACTCTATTATCATGCCGTAAAAGAAAACTTTGAATCTTACCGCCTACAAAATAATCAATATATACTTGTTTTTCTAATTTTTTTTCCTTTATTTATTTTTTTAATATGTTTTCTTTGTGTTTGTACATAGTCCTTTTTAATTAATATTTTATTTTGTTGTTCTGCTTTATTTTTTAACTCCTTTCATTTTTTTTATTTTGTAATTTAACATTCCTCAAATTTGAATATTAATTTTTTTTTCTTCAAATTTTCTCTGTTAAATGGTTTATCATATTTGATATTAAGAAAATATCATACATAAAAATGAAAAACTAATAACTTTTAATATTTCGAAGAATACATTATCAACTTATTAATTTTTGATAGTCAAACATTATTTTCTCTTTGAGACACTAAATTAGACATTTTCTTTAAATTAAATAAAAATATCGATACATCATTTTTAGACTATTTTAATAATCAAGATACAAACTTTAGTAATGATCATATTATATAACTTAATACCAAAAATATGTTTATGCAATAATCCTTAAAAGCATCTTTAGGAGTGAATAATCAACAATTCAAACTCATTTTATTTTAGGGCGGTGTTTGGTATGGAGGAAAATGGTTTCCGATTTTCTCATCTCATGTTTGGTTAGCTTAAATGTTTTTGGAAAATATTTTTCAAAGCAACTCATTTTCCTCAAATTTAAGAAAAATGACTTCCTTCCAAAAATTGAGAAAAATATTTTTCAAAACTCTTAGCCAATTTCAAATTGATCTTTTTATCCTATGATCCTCCTCCCCTAAAAAAATATTATTTTTTAAAATAAAATTAGAAAAAAATTTCACATTTGGAAATTTTTATTTTTTTTCACACATTCCTATTCCTACCCAGCTAATTCTTCCCACCCCCTACTCCCTCCCCCCTCCAGCCCCCCCAAAAAAATAAAAACTAATTTTTAATTGTTTTAAAAATATTTTGAAAACCTCAATTTTTTACTCCATCCTGCGCCTCCCCTCCCCCTCCCCTGGGCCTCCATGCAAAAAGATTTTAAAAATTTAT
>JAPFFP010000099.1:5468179-5480297 GCA_026153255.1 Solanum medicagineum
TAAAACAGAGGAAACTCTGTCGAAATTTCCATAAATCCCTTAGCTAATTTAATGGGGGGTCTGATTTGGTATTGTTTGGGTGCTCAATCGGCACTAATCACGACCCCGGGGTTGGGTCGTTACATTTGATCTACGGGTTGTAGATCAATCTGCGACTCGTAGAAAGGGGTTTCGTCCTAGTTACACCTCAAAACTTCCAAAACATGAAACTTGGATCTCAATCTACGGCCGGTGGTTCCTTTTATGGGTCGTAAATAACCTCTCGTTGATACCCCCAACACTTGGCCGATTTTTATATTTTCAGGACTCAAACTATGGACTGCAGTTCCATCCACGGCTCGTAATCACCTCCCGTGAATCACTTCAACTCTTTGAAAAATTTAAATTTCCAGGGTCCATGCTATGAACCCATATTACGACCTGTCAACCCTTTCATGACCCATATATGGATCTCGTAGTCTTGAACCTGCAACCCCAGTTCCACGAGCACCTTCTACGGCCCATGAAATCGATCACAACTCGAATAAAGGGCTCGTGGTCCCTGACCAGAAACCAAATTTTTTTTCCCTTTTCCTCTAGAACCCAACTACCAAACTTCCGGGGCATTACACTAGTAATGTCATAAGATTTGAATCCGAGAACAAAAATAATCATATCGTCCCCCATAATTGCAGAGAAAGGAAAACTAAATAAAAGCTTAAAGAAGAAGAGAAGTGAAGGAAAGGATGTGTTTCCGGCAATGGAAGATCACCGGAAAGGGATTCTAGGGCCCAGAAGGGACCGCTAGAAGTTATCCTCGGTTAAAAGTAATCGGGAATAAATAGGTTCTCATAATTTTGTCTCTACTTGAATAGACATTATTTTTACTAAATATGCATAGCTTCATTGTAGCTTTTTATTCCATTTTGTCCAAATTATTATTGCTCGTGTTTATAGTTACCTTTTTCTGCATTACATTTATATTTTGTATTTTTCTTCATTATTTCTTTTCTGCCAAAGCCCACGCTTTAGTTGAGCTTTACCCTTAAAGCCTCAGCAGCTTCCATTCTTGTGATGACTTGCCGTGTATGTCTTTTTAATTAATGATAGTTATTTGCAGGTTCATCAGCAGCTGAATGGTCAAAGGAGGCAGATTTTCCTGATTGGTTTGATCAGGATTTTCCTGACAGTGACAGTTACCAGGAAAGCAAAAGATGGTCTTCACAACCACATCTCTCTGCTATGCATCTTGCACAGTCGAAACCATTGTATTGGACATCCTCATATCCTCAGCGACCCCAACAACTTCAGCACTTCTTAAGTGAACCCATTCTAGTACCAAAGTCATCGTTCAATTCTTTTCCTCCTCCAGGTGGCCAGTCTTAACAATCCTCACCTTGCAGCCATATGCATCGGCAAAACTTATCAACATTTGCTGCTGGACCTAAGTCTCCCTGTTACACTGCTAATCTCTCTAGTATGTCAAACTCTAATATGTATTTGCCAGGCTTGTCTCATGAGCTTCATTATCGTGGAAACATGTCACAGTTGAACACCACCAGCCTTTCACTAAATAATCAGCTGCAAAATCTCTGGACCAGCCATGGAGGACTCATACATGGGAATCATTCTAATCTCACAAACAGAATCCTACCACATCATTTTCCTCATCAAAATGGGTTACTATCCCCTCGGATAATGTTCCCCCAGCAGTGGAGATTGCATCTTGCAGTTCAGCCGACATTAGGCCCTTTTTCAGCAGTTCAATCTCAATTATTTAATTCCTTTCCTTCCCCGTCCCATCTGAGGAAGCATGGATCAGCGGATTACAGAATCCAAGATCTAAGTCATCACATAAAGGTAGACAGAGTGCGCAGTCTTCTAAACAAGCTGCTGGTGGCAACGAGAAAACACAGTTTAGATCCAAGTACATGACTTGTGATGAAATACGGAGCATTATGAAAATTTCAGCGTGCTGCTACACATGGAAATGATCCTTATGTGGATGATTATTATCACCAAGCTCGCTAACAAAGAAAGCAGCTGAGACGAGATCAACGCGTCGGTTTTGTCCAAATAAGGAGCAATCATCAGTGCTGCAATAGCCCAGAGATCCAGCCTCATCTTCATGCTGATGCTCAGGGGCGGATTTCATTTTCTTCCATTCATAGGCCTTGTCTTCTTCTTGAATTTGATCCACGGGTCTTCTTTTCAGTGATGCAAGTGGTGAGCAGAAGGTATCTGAAAAACCTTTGGAACATGAACCAACACTTGCAGCTAGAATTACCATAGAAGATGGTTTTGTATCTACTCTTTGAGGTAGATGACATTGACTGGCTCCTTTGGTTAGTCAGCCCCAGGATGGTGGTGCTAAGCTCAGGCGGAAACGGGAGATCCTGTTAGAAGGTATGGCAGTGTTGCTTCAACTTGTTGACCCTCTTGGCAAAGGTGGCAGTTCTAGAGTGCTTACCCCTAAAGATGACATGTCGAGTTAGCGTGCTCCTAGCCTGATAGCTTATCAGGTCCCTCAATGTATAATAACTAAAACTCAAAAGATAAACAATAATAGAAGATAAAGACACAATGATTTTTACGTGGAAAAACTCCTTGCTCAAGGGAGGAACAACCACGACCTGTCACCACAGGATATAACAACCAAATCCACTAAAGAGCAAAGTAAAAAAATGCAACTCACACGCTATTTCTCTACTCTCCCTTACAACACCAACAACTTGCACAACTAGCACAAGCAACGAGCACCCATAAATCCTGTTTTAATCCAACCTACACCACCTGAGTAGTTGGACTAAAAACACAACCTCACCTTTAGACTGCAACACTGTCTACAAGGTGTACTCCATACACGAATCAACTAACACAGAGACTGATCACTTACCTTTATAGTTTAGGAGTGATCTCACACTTTTGGAACACAATACAACACACACAAATAAAAGAACTATCGACTTAGTCTATCAGTTCCCTCGTTTGGGTTTTCTGTATACTTGCATTGCACAGGAAGCCAAGGAGAAGGCTTTTCACTAGAGAATCTTCAATACAAAATGTGCTTAAGAAAACCATTTATGAAACCTTGGATTTCTGTCTTTTATATTGTTGTGGATACATCCTATGGACCACTGGTCCTTCAGTACAAGTCTGAAAGACTTTTCACCAACCACAGCAGCTTTACAAGCTGTTTTCCACAACTTGCTTCAGCACAATAGCCTGATGATCTACCTGGTCCTTGACTTAGTTTGTCATCATCAAAACTTAGACTAGTTTATGGGCTCAACAATTTCCCCTTTTTTGATGATGACAAACTATGCCCACTATGTGATTTGTGTTCCCCCCTTAATACAAGTCCCCTAAGTATTCCCCTTGAATGTATGATCACATCTTCCCCCTTTTGGCATCATTAGAATGAAATCAGTAAACTAAAACAAGATCACAAACAGAAAATACAGAGTACTTGATTTAGCAAAAAAAACATAGTAAATGAAGAAATCAGGGAAAATTTTCAGTCAAAAGTAACTATTTCCATTTCAGTAGTAGACCAGATATAAACTTTCACTTCAAACATAACCGAACTGCCCAGGACAGGGCCAAATGTTCCAATCAACAGAAACATACTTTGAAACAGGCACAAAACAGACAGACTAAGAGGACAGGGAAGAGGGGAGTACATAAGCAGGTAGCCTAAGGACTAAAGGACTAGGATGCAAGGGATTTCACAAGTTTTGACATATTCGCACTGTGTTTCTTGTGGGCATCCAGAAGTTGGTGAGTGAGGGACTTTACTTCCTTGGATAATTGGGCATTAACTCCCCTTAGCTCGTTCAACTCAGCTACATCAGGTCCTTCTCTTTGGCCTTTTGCCAACTCCCCATTCAGCATCACTATGTTGGTATCCTTCTTGGCCAGTTCAGCAGTTAGGTCCCTAATTTGAGCTTGTAGATCATTCTGATCCACAAAATCAGACATCGGAGATTTTTTAGCCCCAGCCCTAGAGTTTCCACACTCACATTCCACGGGTGTGTTTAGAGAGAGACTCCTTTATAGTCCGAGTAGTTCCCCTGCTCAACTCAACCCCACATGCTTCAAACACCCGATTCAGCAGAAATTCATATGCCAGACCATGTTTGCCTTCAACCGTTGTGAACACTTTGGTCATGTGTTCCATCATCAGCGCAGGAAGGTTAATTTCGACCATAGTACACAGCTTCTCCATCAAGTATAGGTCTGCCATAGTGGCAACTGTCCTTTTCTCGGCCCTTGGTAATAGTGCTTTGTTAACAAATTCAAAATATAAAACTGTTATTGCCCCTTAAGGAGTTTCTTACAGACGGCTGCAGGGTTCAAGTTTTTTTTAACTTGCTAGCCACATCTAAGAAACCTTTTGTCGGGGATTTGTTAACCACTGTTCTGATCCCTGACCTCCTAACATGAAGAATTTCACCCAAGCTTTTTTCATCTACCCTGAAAGATATGTCCCTGATATATGTGATAAAACTCTCATCATCTTGAAGTTGCATGTTCAGGTAGAATTCCTTAACTTACCATTAATGCAAACAAGGTACCGACCACTCAAACAAATGCCCCCACCCCTGAAAATCAATGGCTTCAACTAGTTCCCTCATACAAGGACAGTTCATGGCAGTGGGTTCAAACACTCTTCCATTCAGGACTTTTTGGTCCTGAAGCAGACTAACTCTTCTATCCCTTGTCATGACCTTCACAGATCTCCTTTTCTTTACCTGTGGACCTAGTCCCCTAGTGGAAGCAGATTCACTGCACCTGTTGAGTCTTTGACCTAACCAGGTCCTTGACTGACTCTGTCGCCTTACATATCTGACTCAGTCCAATCAATATTTGTTTCTTCCTCAACATCCACAAGCTTACCCTCGGGTATTTTTCCTCAACAACCATGGTCTTTCTTTGTTTTTTCTTAGAGATGTGTTTTTGTCGATTTGCAGTCATTGTATCCCCCAGTAATTTTTTCTCGATCCCCCTGTAGTATAACTTCTCACAACTGTTGTATTGTCACTAATCACCTTTTCCTTCCCTTTGTCTATTTTGACTTGGTCCTTCATAGGAGCAGATACAAAAGAGACATTTGGTCTATGGCGTCTCCAAGCCAATGGTACACTGTCCTCGTCATCCTCATCAACAATCCCCTCTTCCTCAACAACATTGACTGGTCTAATCTCACTAGCAGGTATCTAATCATGCATTGGCTTGCCAAGTGCCAGGTTAAATCAGGCAAGGTTGGTTCCTCACGAAGACTGTGATCATCTTCCCTCAAACTTAACAGGTTTTTGGCCACCTACTCAGGACCCTCAGCGAGTACGTTGGATTCATTGTCTCTGTTCTCAACAAGATCCCCTTCAAAGTGTTTTACAGAGAGAGATGATGATGTGTGTCCTAGAGGGAAGAGTTGCCCTGTTACTCAATAGCATTTAGAAAGATATCTGAAGGAGTTGGAGAGGGCAATGCACTGGACGAGTCTAATTCTAGTGCTGATGCAGAAGAAGTAGGTAGGGTTGAAGAGGATGAATCGAGACCTTGTGTAAGCGGATGACGTTCATCTGGTTTGATAGGTGTGTGAATAGGGGTAGACGGTGGTGTGTTGATGTAGGGGGATGGTAAGGATTCTGATTCGGCATCGATTTGAGACGACGAGAGTTCTGGACTGTTAGACATTGTTATGAAGTGCAAGAAACTTGTTCAGGAAGATGAACAGTGAGGTAAATGATAAAGAGAGGATGAACTTGACCTTTGAAAGAAAAAGGAGTCGGATGAGTTTTTCCTTATTCAAAGAAAAAAACGGGTGAAATCATTTTAAAGGGAAGAAGAATAGAAGGCGTCCGGTCCTTGATTGGTTGCAACTCTTCGAGGACTGGACGGAGTGACGTTGGTTCAGAGAAAAGTTGAACAGACGTGACATGTCCTGAGCATTTTCATTAATGAAGTGAGAGATTATGAATGGAATACTAACCTGAAAATGAATTAGGTCCTCTTGTGAAATTCCCTCTGTCTTAATCTTCAAGTTCTAGGAAGTTCCAATATTTGCTAATCTGCAAAGTACAACATGTCATTTACCTGTCAGTGAAACATTTCTTAGATACCTGATCGAGCCATTTTAGCCAAGGTCTGCAGAGGAAATATTTAATCACAATTCAAGTTGTTGCTTGATCAATCTCAACTTTGGCCTATTCCTTATGAGCTGATCCCTGGTCCCTGAGAAAGTGATGTCTCACATCAAAGTGCTTTGATGTGCTCTTTCTATCACAAAGCTACCCTGCAAAAACTGCATCTGATCCCTTTCAAGCTGAAGTAGATCTTTTCGGCAGATCAGGAATATTAGGTGCAATGTGTTGAATGTCATCGGCTTTATCAGTCTGATCAGTTCCATCTGCATCTCCCTCGTGGTTCTCTTGTAGAGATACCTGATTCCTCCAAGGATTCATCATTTCCATCGCCATCATTTTACCTTTTGTCAGGTTGATTAGCATTCTCCATTAAGGATCATCTATCAAGCTGTCATTTTGCAGTTGAAGTGGTTCATCCTTGTCCGACTCTTCTAGATTACTGGTGCTTTTCATATGTCCAGATTCATCTAGAATAACATGTACACTTTCCTTAATGCAGGGAATTCTTTTGTTGAATACTCTATAAGCCTTGTTGCTAGTAGAGTAATCAACACACACACCCTCATTACTTTTTAAGCCAAAATTTCAAACGTCTTTTTTATGCCCATCATATAACCCTAATGAAGTTTTTTAGTCCTTCCTGTCATATGCTTTGAGCATCTACTGTCCATGTGCCAGCACTGACTGCTTCCTCCTGACTTTTTCACCAAGTGATCAACAATTAGTTTTGGGAACCCATTTCAATCTGAGCTCCCAATAGGCAGACAAGGGCCTAATTACAAATTTTCTGGTCCAGAGAGACAGAGGTCTGATCCCTGATCCCTTTATCACTTCCTTCTTATCTAAGTGAGCAGACTCCTGTTTGTTCAAAGTTCTCCTTAGCACTTCACAGTTATCTTTTAGATGACTATTTCTTCTGCAGTGCAGGCATAGAAGATTGTCAGCAACAGACATATACTGTGTGGATTGTAGGGTGGATCAATCTTATTGACATACCCTACCCTTTTTTTTTAACTCCAGCTACAAGACATATCTCCCAGAAGTTTGGAGGAAGTAGTCCACTTCATGGACTTGTTCAGGTCCTCCTTAACTTTCATCAAGTCCTTCTCAATCACAGAATTTCTTTCTAAAGCTAGGTGCAATTTTAACTCAGCTTCCTTCAGTTTTTCTTCCTACACTGACTCATTTTCACCGATCTTTCTTTTCTACTTAGCATCAGATTGACTCTCAGCTTCCATAATCTTCAGTAGCTCCCCCTTTTCAGTTTCAAGGGTCACAATCTGGACACTTGAGTGGTCAACATAGTTTTTTCATCCTGTGATACATCTACGCTATTGCTTAGCAGGTCCTTCTCAGTGGTCAGTTCATAGATGGAGTCAATAAGAACATATGCTAGTTTTTTCAACTTTCTAGTGGAGTAAAGATCTAAGTTATCTTTAAGGCCTAGCAATGTTACCTCTTCATCATCAGACTGAGCCATAAAGGAAAAGAGGCTGTCATAGACGCATCATCATCTTTTACTACAAGCATGGATGAGTCTTCAGGTTGTTCTTCCTCTCCAGAACCACTTGAAGAATTTCCTCAGACTCCTAGTGTCTATATCATTATCTTGTCAGCAGCTGCCTTCTTCTTGTATTTGTCTGGTATCTGGTCCTTCCTTCTATCCTTCCCAGCTCTCTATCCATCTTTGTAGTCACCTTTTCCATGAGGGCACTCTCTGATGAAATGTCCAGGTTTTCCACATCCATGACATAGATCAGTACCACCATATGCTCTTCCTGCATTTCCCTGTTTTGTCAAGCCATGACTTTTTCTAACAAACTTTTTGAATCTCTTGGTGAGATAAGTCATATCTACACCATCAATCTCCTCATCACTTTGAACAGTCTTTAATGCCAGTGATTTGTCTTTCTTCCCTTCCCTTTTTGCTGTATCTTGTTTTTTATTCAGCTCATGAGTACGGAGTATACCAATGAGAACATCCATTCTCAAGGTTTTTAGGTCCTTGGACTCAGTAATGGCGTCTACCTTGCTTTCCCTGGACTTGGGAAGAACTCTTAACATCTAACGAACCTGTTTGCTTTGACTGATGGGCTCTCCTAGGCATTTGAGCTCATTGGTTATTGCAGAGAGCGTGGTCTCCATTTCTTGTATGGTTTCTCCTTCATGCTGATGAAATCCTCATACTGTGATGTCAACATGTCCACCTTGGATTCTATCACCTGTTCAGTTCCTTCATGGGGATTTTTCAGGCAATCCCAGATCTCTTTAGCAGACTCTCACACTGAGATCCGGTTGTACTCCTCAACTCCTATTCCGCACACAATCAGCTTTTTGGCTTGGTAATTCTTTTCTATTTTCTTCATGTCAACTTCAGAGTATTATTGTCTGGTTTTTGGGACAGATTTGGTTGTATCTCCTTCTTTCACCTCAATCATAGGAACATAAGGACCGTCTAAAACAATGTCCTAGAGTTCACTATTCTCAGCCATCAAGAAATCACACATCCTACCTTTCCACCACCCATAGTACTTGCCATCGAACCTTTGTGGCCTAGTAGATGATTGTCCTTTCTCCAAGTTGAGTGGAGCAGCCATTTTTCACAGAAAATCTCAAGGTGTGAACCTGATAGAGATCCCCGCTCTGATACCACTTGTTGAGTTAGTGTGCTCATAGCTTAATAGCTTATTAGGTCCCTCAATGTATAATAACTAAAACTCAGAAGATAAACAATAACAGAAGGTAAAGACACAATAATTCTTACGTGGAAAAACTTCTTGCTCAAGGGAGGAACAATCACGACCTGTCACCACAGGATATAACAACCAAATCCACTAAAGAGCAAAGTAAAGAAATACAGCTCACACGCTATTTCTCTACTCTCCCTTACAAAACCAACAGCTTGCACAACTAGCACAAGCAACGAGCACCCACAAATCTTGTTTTAATCCAACCTACACCGCCTGAGTAGTTGGACTAAAAACACAACCTCACCTTTAGATCGCAACACTGTCTACAAGGTGTACTCCATACACGAATCAACTAACACAGAGACTGATCACTTACCTTTATAGTTTAGGAGTGATCTTACACTTCTGGAACACAATACAACACACATAAACAAAAGAACTATCGACTTGGTCTATCAGTTCCCTCGTCTGGGTTTTACTGTATATTTGCATAGGAAGCCAAGGAGAAGCTTTTTCACTAGAGAATCTTCAATACAAAAATGTGCTTGAAAAAAAACCATTTATGAAATCTTGGACTTCTGTCTTTATGCTGCTGTGGATACATCCTATGGACCACTGGTCCTTCAGTACAAGTCTGAAAGACTTTTCACCAACCACAGCAGTTTTACAGGCTGTTTTCCACAACTTGCTTCAGCACAATAGCCTCATGATCTACCTGGTCCTTGACTTAGTTTGTCATCATCAAAACTTAGACTAGTTTATGTGCTCAATATGACATTGTATTTTTATGGTTGGCATCACTCCCAAAGGCCAAAAGCTCATCTCAAGGTATCTTTAGCATCTTATTTCTGAAGGTGAGCTTGCCAGAATAGTTTGCATGGCAATTTTCCGACACTTAAGAGTCTTGTTTGGTGGCCTTCCAACTGAGACTGAAGCAGCGGAGACTATTACTAATCTTGCAATAACAGTCGCTGGATGCATCAGTGGCATGGACCTCAATTCGCTCAGTGCTTGTCTAGCTGCTATTGTTTGTTCGTCAGAACAGCCTCCTCTCACACACTTGGAAGCCCCGCTGGAGATGGAGCCTCTGTTATTCTAAAGTCTGTTCTTGAAAGGGCAACTCATCTGTTAACAAATCCTCAGGCTGGTGGCAGCTTCAGCATGCCTAATCATGCCCTTTGGCAGGCATCTTTTCATGCCTTCTTTGGTCTACTTACCAAGTTCTAAGCAAGTATGACAGTATTATGCAATAAATACTTGTGCAGACTCTGTCAAACACTGAGGTGATTGGTCCAGAGGCTGCAAGAGCTATAAGTAGAAAAATGCCTGTGGAGCTCCTATGTGCGAGAGTCTGCCACACATAGGAAGCTGCTGCTCAATTTTGCTCAGCGATCCATGCCTGTTGTTGATGCTCATGGTGGATGTAGTGGACAAACAAATCTTGAACCTGTGAGCTGCTAGCTGAGTTTTTAAGATGCAAATATAGTTGTACATCCATAATTCTCAGGGTGGTCATGTAGCTGCTATTTCCAGATACATGGTATTCTGATCCAGAAATAGATGGCTGGAGCCTGGAAGCAAAGGGTATGCATATAATATTAGGTGTCGTTTTAATGCCTTTAGTTCCTGTTCCTCGTACATCTTCATTGTTCTCTTTTTTTTATTTCCCACACCTTTCTTTTTTCAGCTTTCCCTTGTTCATTTCTGAAAGAGAAAGCGGGGCAGTTTCTCTTTAACCTTTTCTTTCTTCTGTGGTACCTTATTTTATGCTCTTTGGTTATAACTGGGAATGTAGAGGTGGTTTATCGTGAGTTTTGGCAACTGTTGGACTTGGCTGTTTACCCGAGGTAAAATGAGATGTTTACCTGAAGTAAACATTGATGACTCGTAAGAGAATAGAGTTCATTTGCCAGAAGATGAAAACGATGGTAGTCATCGACAATTACTCAATAATCTTCCCTCTAATTGTTTATAATATTTGTATTGATTTGTTTATAAATTGCTTTGATGATCACATTTGCTATGGAATAGTGCCATATTCAGAAACTCGAATAATTTTTTGTCACGAGTTAGAACTAACACTTTTTTTCACAACTGTGTCTAGTCTAATTATTGCTCTTTATTGTTTTACGTCTCTCTTAAATGAACTTACGTCTTTTCCTTTTCCAAGTAAATTTGTCTGTATTATTTGACTTTTCATAAATAAAAATCCCAAACCATGGGGTAGTATAGCAAGTCCAATGATCACTCACTATTAATATTCATACAGTTCCAAAAAAATGTTACTCCCTCCGTTTCATATTATATTTCATTTTTTGTTTTTTGAGAGTCAAACTAATTTATTTGTGACCATCAAATTTTTGTATATGTTTTAAATATTTTAAATTATCAATTATCGTGACTTGTAGTACTTTTTATGTAATTTGAAAATATATAAATTTCATTTCAAGAAATTTATAGATTTTATGTGCAAATTCTCAAATGAACAGTAACATACAACGGAGGGAGTATAGAATTGAATCAGAAGTCAGTGGTGTACTTTTCCATCTCTCTCACTTTTAGGCATTCAATGGAAAATAATATTAATTCACCAATAAAGAAATCCCATCCTTGAAGTTGGGGGATATGAATGGAAATTTTTTACATTTGAAGAAAAACCACTTTGCATAAGTGGATAACTTTTTTCCTAACTCAACAATGGGGAAAACATATTCAACTTAGAAAACTGTGTTACTTTTAACTTCCTCTACCAACACACACACATAAACACACACTAGTCACAAGCTCCATGCTCACACGGATTGAATAGATATTTCTTTTATCTCAATTTTTATGATACAAATAGATTTTTTATATGCATTTTAAAATTTTTAAGTTATTATTTGACTTAGAAGCAACCGAAGATATATAATCAAATTGCTTTGAAAATGTTAGACTAAGAAACCCGCAAGTTATTTTTGCGGGTTCCATATAATAGCGGCGAAAAAATAGGTATGTTGGCAGAGAGTTGCCTCCTTATTCGCAAAATTATTATTATCTTCTGTAACACCTCACATTTTACATTTACTAATGCTATATAAATGAATCATGTTATGGTTTGATCAAATTAGCGTCAATTCTTGAAAGTGTTTGAATCTCGTGTTAATAGGTGATATGTGATTTTAAATGCTTAAGAGGGTTGATGGTATATATGTGTTGGTGTTAAATTGAGGATATATCAGCTCTAAACTAAGTAAATAATTAAGGTTATTGTGTGACTTAATAATTTAGTAGGAGAGTCACCTACTTATAATTGATAGG
>JAPFFP010000099.1:5480397-5492013 GCA_026153255.1 Solanum medicagineum
TGTGAGGCGCCTTTTGGGGTAAACCCAAAGGGACAAAACCGTGAGGGGGACGGCGACATGTAACGCCCCAAAGCGGATAATACTTCGCAGTGTTGGGTCAGGTCTTTACACACACTCTCCTTTTCTGAATGATTGAAATGAAGGAATGAATCTCCTATACATAGGAGTAATGAAGGCTGCCAACTTGACAATTAAGGCTGTCAACTTTGAACAGCAACCTTGCAAACAATTTGCACACAAGTTACCAACTTGAGTTGCCAACTTTGAATGAAGAATTGCAAGGCAAATTTTAAAAAATGTGGCCTATGCAATCTTGCAAATTTCAGTCAACAATTGTGTGCTGATTTTGAATCTTGGACCAGATTTCAACAACATATTCTAAATATAATTATTATTAAATATTTATCAATTTAAAAAATCAAGAGAGAGATAATTATTTTATGATTTTGCTTTTAATATTAATTATTCTACAATTAAGGGAATGAAAATAACTTAAAAACTGAAGAATTAATAAGGGATATATTAATTAACTACATTTCTAAATAATTTTTTCTTAAAGATTGTACAAAATCTTATAATGAAAACTAAAAATAAAATGAAGAAATGAGTAATTAATAAAATTTTCACGTTTGATAGAAATTAACAACCATAACAATATTTTTACTAAAAAAGGACGAACAACAAAAACCACAAAAAATTTACTTTCACGCTAGGAGAGGAAAATAGAAAAACCCTTGAGCTTCCCCCATTATATTGACTTTGAAATGTTTCATGTTAAACCATGAAATTAGTTTTATATATAATTCATTTCAAATGTTATTTTAATTAAATGACAACCTTCACAAGAAATTAGTTGAAAAAAATACAGAGAAGATCTATTAAAAAAACATACTTTTTTTAAAAACAATCATTTTATGTATTCATTCAAACTATAAATAAATGTAGGATTTTGTATTTAAAAAATAAGAATTTGGAATTTCGAATGCTTTATTATAATGGAGAGAAAGTTAAATATTTTTTTAACGTCTCTTTAATTTTAATTTTTCACCTACATGTTTAAGATAATAAGATTAAAAGACATTTTGATACCTTTGACATTTTTTTAGCTTATGATCAAAAATCTTTTTTATTTTCTTAAATTCCGTGTCAAATCAAAATAGGACAAACAAATTGAAACAAAGAAAATACTTTTAAGAAGTCGGTTAGTATAACTGGTTAAATTCATGCAAGTATGGTTAGTAATGTAAGAATTAAGTGTGGGAATCTATGTATTATTTTGTGCAAGTTTTAAGCTATGTAAGAATTACTTAGTGGGTATTTGGATTGATTTAATTTTTGTAATTTTTGACTTTTAAGTATTTTTTTTGTTTTGTTTTGAAAGTGTGTGAATAATACAAAATTACTTGTAAACACTTTTTTAAAGTAGAATTTTTTTTTTTTTTAAAAAAAGCCAAGGTTCATGACTTATTATCCTTTTAGTTTTTAACTTATAAGTCACTTAAAAAATTCAATTCAAACACGTCCATAGTCATGTATTGGTTGTTCCACTTTCTATCTTGTATAATATATATAGGTTTCCTTTAAACTTATACATGAATATGAATTAGTTAAGTGAGTTAATATTTCAAAATTTGTATAACTAATATATATAAGTTATAAGAAAATCTATGAATTATTTTATGCAAGATAGAAAGTGAAATAATTAATAATAATTGAGAAAGTCGAATTGAGAAGTGAAGAAAATGCAGTAATGGACTTCAGATCTACATTTTAGAAGAAGGAGCAATTGTATTGATTAATTTGTTGTGTGTTCCATCAAGTGGTGCTTCTTACATGTTATATACTCTAAGAACTCAGATATTAGAATAACCAAGTTGCCCCTCTAACCGACTTACTGTTACTCTTCTAACCATTGACATTCTCTAACAACCTCTAACCGACTCCAAATGACTCAACTAACTGAACAATGACTCAACTAATAGAACTTGTTCCAATACTCCCCCTCAAGCTGGAGGATGAAACACATCAAACACTCCGAGCTTGGATAACAAAGAATGGTGTTGAGCACCGATGTCCCTTCGTTAGCAGATCAGCAAGTTGCGTAGTTGTGGACGCATGTGTAGGTTGAAGTAGGCCTGATTTGATCCTTTCTCGAACAAAATAACAGTCAATCTCTATATTCTTAGTGCGTTCATGAAAAATAGGATTGTTTGCTATCTGTAAAGCAGCCTTATTGTCACAAAACAGCTTCACAGGGGAGGATAGAACCACTCCAAGCTCCTTAAGCAGACCTGTCAACCAAATGATCCCAGCAGTAATAGTAGCCATACTCTTGTACTCATCTTCTGCGGAGCTCCTACTGATTGTGTGTTGTTTCTTGGACTTCCAAGTCACCAAAGAAGAACCAAGCATAACTACATACCCTGTAATCGACCTTCTAGTGTTTGGACAAGCACCCCAATCAGCATCACAGTAAGCAGTCATAGTGGTGATGTCTCCGGGTGGGAGAAGAATTCCCAAACCAGGAGCCCTTTTTAGATTTCTCACTATCCTCAAAGCACTACAGCTTAGGCCTCTGCATGAATTGACTGAGCATCTGACTGCAAAACAAATATTAGGTCTAGTTACGGTCAAATATAACAGCTTTCTAATTAGCTTCTGATAGCTCAATATGTCTTCCAACTCAGGATCATCCAAAACACCTGCTGCTACATCATATTCTACTATGGTGAGCTTCTTGTTCATCTCTAATGGGGTGATTGCAGGCTTACTACCACTCAGCCCAACTTCTGAAATGAGTTCTAAAGTATACTTTCTCCGGTTCAACAATATCCCTTTCTGTGATGGAAGTATTTCAATGCCCAAAAAATACCTCAATTGTCCCAGATCCTTCACCTTGAATACGTTGTTCAAGGTGTCTTTGGCAAGTTGAATCAAGGTGAGATTACTGCCTGTGATCAGCAAATCATCCATATATACAAGTATCACAACAATGTCTGAACCTGACACACTGATAAACAAAGAATGATCATAAGAACTTTGGGAGTATTCTCCTTTGATGAGTGCATCAGTGAGCTTAATATTCCACTGCTTGATGCTTTTTTAAGGCCATATAGGGACTTCTTGAGCTTACATACTAATGGTTCCCCTTGCTTATGAAATCCTTGAAGCAATTCCATGCATACCTCTTCATAAAGATCTCCTGAAGGAATGCATTATTCACATCCATGTGGAGCAATTCCCAATTGTTAGCAGCTGCAATACCAATAACAGTTCTCACAGTGACCATCTTGGCCACTGGTGAGAAGGTGTCATAGTAGTCTAGTCCTTCTAGTTGGTTGTACCCCTTTGCCACCAACCTAGCCTTGTACCTCTCAATATCACCATTGACCTTGTACTTGATTTTGTACACCTATATCGAACCAATAGCATGCTTACCAATAGGTAAAGGAACCAGGTCCCATGTATGGTTGTCTTCTAATGCTTGTATCTCCAATGCAGCATGTACCCAATTCTGATAAAAAACTGCTTCTCTGTAATTTTTTGGTTCAACATGAGTTGATAAGGCATGTACGAAAGCCTTATAAGCACTTGATAGTTTGTCATGAGAGAGCACTTGTCTATGGAATATTAGATGCAGACTTCTTTGCTGATACATAATCTTTCATCCAAATAGGAGGATTAATATTCTTTCCAGTCTTTCTAAGTGGTATAACTTCCATTTGAGATTCAGGAGGGTCAACATTATTCTCAAGCACTGGACTTTGCTGCTAAATGTGATCTGTTTGAGTGTTCGGTGATCCAATTGGAATGTCATCATGTTCAGTAGTCATATCAGTCAGTGAGAGTTGAGGGAAGTGCACTAATGGATCTAATGCAGTAATGACTACTTCTGGCAAAGGCACACTGAACACATTCACATCTTCACCTTATAGACCTTTGAAAGGAAAAGTGTCTTCTCTAGACATGACATCCCTACTCACTATGCAGGTACCAGACTCCAAATCAAAAAACTTATAACCCTTCTGTGCTTCTGAATAGCCAATCAGAACAGTTCTTCTGGCTCTAGCATCAAACTTGGTCCCTTTAGGCAAAGTGGAAGCAAAACATAAGTATCCAAATACCTTCAAATGATCATATACTGGTGGTTTCTGGTATAACATTTCATAGGGAGTCTTCCCTTGTAGCACCGGAGCGGAGAGGGAAACTTGTTAATTAGATAGACAGTAGTCCTAACACAATCTCCCCAAAGTCTGTTTGGCATTAAACTCTGGAACTTAAGGGATCTAGCCACCTCTAAAATATGTCTATGTTTTCTCTCAATCACCCCATTTTGTTGGGGGTGTATATGCACATGAACTTTGATGGACAATGCCTAATGAAGAGAACTATTCTGAACATTGAGAATTAATAAACTCCTTCCCATTATCTGATCTCAAGACCTTCACTGTAACACCAAATTGGTTTTGTACTTTCATTAAGAAATCTTTCAAAACAACAATGACTTCAAACTTATGTTGTATCAAATATACCCAAGTATATCTACTATGATCATCAACTATAGTAACAAAGTAATGCTTCTTATCATATGTGGGAACACTGTAAAGGCCCCTAACATCTGTATCTATAAGCTGAAATATAGAAATAGAATAACTATCACTAATAGGAAATTTTTGAGTCGAGTTTGTTTAGCTAAAGGGCATATTTCACAAGGCTCATGCTTGTTGTTATTTATTCAAGCTGTTGGTATGAGATCCAAGACACCATTATGGATGACCCAATTTCATGTGCCAAATACTAGCATCCTCTCCTTCCTGAATCTTTGATCCTGCCAGACAGGTTATTGCTGGTTCATTCTTCAACAAATAAAGTCCATTGTCTTCTTTACCAATCCCCAAGACCCTGCCAGTGTAAAGGTCCTGGAAAACATAAAATTTTGAATAAAAGGAGACTGAACAACATAGATCTCTAGTCATCTTTGAAATGGAAAACAAATTAAACTTGAAGTCTGGTACTAGAAGTACATTCTTCAATGTATGACTTCTTAATATCTTAGTGTTTCCAGTATGTTTCACCTCACACCTCCCACCATTAGGAATTTGAACACCACCATAGTTCAAACTAGTGGTTTTAAAAACCTCACCTAGACATTCTCTATTGAATGTGATATGATGTGATGCTCCTGAGTTAATTATCCATGTATTTAAAAAAACATTGAACAGTAGTGTAAGAATACCTGACGTATGGGCTTGGAAATCACCTGAACTACTAGCTTTGTTTCCCAGTGCCAACAACTCTGATAATGTTTTTTAGAGATATATCTTCTCTGGTTTGTCACATCATTTGATCTCTCTGCCTCAACTACATTGCTGGTCGCATAAGGTTCAGGAGGTGCACCTGTAGGTCCTGGCCTTCTCTTGCTTTAAAAATCAGGTGGATACCCAACCAGTCTGCAGCAATCCTTTTTCAAGTGTCCCTTGTGCCCACAATGATCACAAATAGTCCCAAATTGTACTGGTGGCTCTAGGCTTGTAGTTATGATTTTGATATTTCTGTTGCTGGTGTATGCTAGGAGCTGCACTGAATCTCTGGTTTGAAGAATCATCACTGAGATTCTGGTTCCTGCCATCATAATCATGGAATTTCTACTTCCATCTATTACTCCCAAACTTCTTTGCCTCTTCTCTTGGATTACTAGAGCATATGCTTGATTTACAGTAAACATAGGAGTCTTAAGCAATATTTCACTTCTTATATGACTAAAGCTTTCATTTAATCCCATTAAGAACTACAGTAATTGTTGATTTCTTAACAACTCAATTGAAGGTCTAGATGTTTCACAATTACAGGTAGCTAAGGCATCTATTTCATCCCAATAATCCTTCATTTTTGAAAAATAGATCATATTTGAACTTGTACCTTGAGTTGGTGATGCAATATCCTTCCATATCTATAGATCCTGGTGGATTGGATTTGTCAAATCATTCCTTAAGTTCATTCCAAACTGTTTGTGAATCTGAAGCATACAGAATGCTTGAAACCAACTCTGGTGATACAGTAGCTCCAATCCACGATAGCATAATCACATTACACCTTTCCCACATGCTAGCCAAGCTTCCACTGAATTGGTTTTTGGTACATCTTCCATCTACGAAACCTAGTTTGTTCTTGCCTAACAGAACCAGACACATTAATTTACTCCACAGAGTATAGTTGTTTGGATCGGTGAGCTTGATTCCTATCAATGTCAACCCCGGCGTATCTGATGGATGCAGGAACAAAGGATGGTGAAAATCTAATGTTCTAGTCGTCACTGGTGTTGAAGACATGACTTGATCACTCTGATTTGCTGCCATTTGCGATCTACTTTGCATCTTAGTTTACAGGAATAAGCAGTTCATGAATCTGCTCTGATACCATGAGAAAATCGAATTGAGCAGTGAAGAAAATGCAGTGGACTTCAAATCGACATTTTAGAAGAAGGAGCAATTGTATTGATTAATCTGTTATGTGTTCCATCAAGTGGTGCTTCTTACATGTTATATACTCTCAGAACTTAGATATTAGACTAACCAAGTTGCCCCTCTAACCGATTTACTGTTACTCTTTTAACCAATTCACTGACATTCTCTAATAACCTCTAACCGACTCCAAATGACTCAACTAACTGAACTTGTTCCAATAATAATAATAAAATATATAAAAAGGAAAATCCAACAAATAAGAAAATGAAACTTTTCGTGAAGAGTCTCCTATAGACCAGGACATTTTTCACATAGTTAGCAGAAGAAAAAGGGGAATCATTAATTAACGTTAAAAAGAAAAGTAATTTTTAATTAGGTGTAGTGTAACATAATTTAATTATTTATAATATAATAATTATTGAAGAGTTTTGTGGGTGTTTAATTAGTGTGAAGAACATGGTCCACTTTTCTTCCACTGCAATACTTTTCAGATTTTATAAATCTATATTTGACTTCTTCTTCGTCTTTATATGCACTAAATTTCTTCCCTTTCCTTAGCATTTATTTATAACATTAAATATTAATTAGATTAATATAACACACCATCAGTTTTGGCTTAAGGACAAACTCTTTTCTCTTTCCTCTTTGCTTTCAGGTAATTTACCTTAATTTCGTTATGTTGAATAGATTTTGCATGTGATTATACATGGCTACAACTTCTTTTAATCTTTCTGGATTTTACTTATTTAATCTGTTGGCAAAAGTTTTATTTCTTTGTTAGGAAAAATTTTGTGTTGTTTAAATCAATTTCTGATTAATTAAAGAATTCGTAAAAGGTTCAAAAATGTTGTTAACGTAGCTTTATTTATACATGGTCATATTCTGCATCAGGATCTTTTCCAGAATACAAACTACTTGTGTGCTGTAATTTTTGTCTTTTTAGATAATATAATTATAGGATAGTTTTTAGGTTGGAGTTAGGTGCTTTGAATACGTTTATATCATAGTTGAACCTGATTTTGCAATAAAAGTATATTGACTTTCTGGGGGCGGAGCCAGGATTTTCAGAAAGCGGTGATAGAAATAAATGCTCGAAAAGCTAAGGGGATTTAGCGTCTACTATATACATAAAAATAATTTTGACTGGTATAATTTTGTGTAGAAGAGGGTTCAGATGAACCGCCTTAGCTCATCCCCTGTTGACTTTTTCTTTCTATCCATACGTCGGTTTCTATCAGATAGGAGAGATTGGTGCCCCTTGAGGTATGTCCTTCCTGTGCAAGGGAATACTTTTTTGTGTGTAAATCATGTTCATGAGGTTGATGATCTTTATTTTAGTAGTCAGGATTATGTATGGGAAGTTCTTATCGCCAGAATTCTGTGGATTCAATGTCTTATGGATTCTCATAAAAGCAATTTATTTGGTGTTTAGACTGAATTCTTTTAGTATTAAGTTTCCTTTAGCTAGAATTTCTGAGTATCTCTGAGTTGTGACGCCGTGAAATGCTGAAAAATTTAGTTAAAATGTACATCAGAGAAATGAATTGAAACACTGATAACTAAAGATATTTGCACATTAATTTTCAGATATGGATTTTGTGGAGTTGAAGAGAAGGAGCAGCACTTCTAGGAGACTGCTTTTGCTTGCTGGCATTGCTGCAATTTGTTTGTTTATATTCAGAAATTCATCGAGTTTTAGTACCTCCGTCAAGGTGATTGTCTGACTGATAATTAGATCATATGTCTTATAGTATTTTACTTCACTATGGACAGCTATTTTACTGTCTAGACTTGCGATATATGTTTTAAGAATATGTTGGTAATAGGCAATACAAATTTGTTCTTTTCAGTTCTCTCAACACGAACCAGGTGTAACTCATGTGCTAGTGACTGGAGGTGCTGGATATATAGGTTCTCATGCTTCCCTTCGTCTCCTTAAGGATTCTTATCGTGTGACTATAGTGGTATGCCCCTTCTTTCATTTCAGACTCCGTTCATGAATCAGATTTTGGACATTCTGTCATAATCGTCGGGCTTTTTTTCTTTCTGATAGGACAATCTTTCCCGTGGAAATATGGGCGCGGTAAAAGTTCTCCACGAACTTTTCCCTGAACCAGGGCGACTTCAGTTTATTTATGCTGATCTGGGAGATGCTGCTGCTGTATCCTTATTTCTTTTCTTTCGTGTTTTAGCTTCACTGCTTATCCCCACTTTAAGTCTCTATGTAGCGCTTTGCATATTGCTTTAATTATCGCCAGGACTTCTGATCCTTAACCAACAACTCAGGTGAACAAGATTTTTTCACAAAATGCATTTGATGCTGTGATGCATTTTGCAGCTGTTGCATATGTTGGTGAAAGTACTCAAGAACCGCTTAGGTACTTTTCGAATTATGAACCTCAAACTCTGTTGATTAGTCATTCAGTTCGATGCATCTTCTAGCTACTTGAGAATGATAACGTTAACATTTCTTTTAGAAAAATGCTGATCATAGTAGACAACCATGTTCACAAGTCATAAATAAACTTTTCTTGTAATTCTCTTCGAGTACTTTGCAGGTACTATCATAACATCACATCAAATACTCTGCTTCTAGTTAAGGCAATGGCAGCACATGGTGTAAAGACACTAATCTATTCAAGTACGTGTGCAACATATGGAGAGCCCGAGAAAATGCCTATTACAGAAGTGACTCCGCAAGTCAGTAACACTAATTTTTATTTTATTACAAACTTCAGTAGTTATATGGATGCTCATCGGTAGTCTGTGTCAATAGAAAAAAAAAGAAATCTCTATGTCGTAGAGGAACATCAGTTTGTTCCTTTTATATCTACCGATGTCTGGAATAGGTTATCATTGTTGTTGTAGTTACTGATTCTACTATTTAACTGTGAATACAAACAGCTCCCAATTAATCCATATGGAAAAGCAAAAAAAATGGCTGAAGATATTATACTGGACTTCTCAAAGACATCAGATATGGCTGTCATGATTTTAAGGTTTGTGCTTTACTTTTTCGTTATCTTGAAAAGGGACCATCAGCTGATCCTTAGCAATGAACTTCCTTTTGATGATTGAATTAAATGCATTATCACTATAGGAATGGTTTCGGTTCACCAACTTGAGCAATGTCCAAACTCATCTTTCATAATAATGCTAAATAATTCATGATATGAGTAATAGTATTTGCAGCTTCAGAGTTTCACGTACTGGTGATCCTAGGTCTATTTCATCTCTTTGTACATGTACATTTCTCGATGCAAGTATCTGATGTTCTAACAATACACTATTCAGATACTTCAATGTGATTGGCTCGGATCCTGAAGGAAGGTTAGGAGAAGTTCCACGCCCAGAATTACGTGAGCAAGGTCGGATATCTGGTGCTTGTTTTGATGCAGCCAGGGGCATAATTCCAGGATTGAAGGTGATCTCGTTGTCTGCATTTTCTAAAACAGGCAGCTTGTTTATGTCTAAACGGAACATTAAACTAAAGATCTTTATTCTTATGCGGTCATTGCAGATAAGAGGGGTAGATTACAGCACACCTGATGGCACTTGTGTAAGAGACTATATCGATGTGACTGACCTAATCGACGCTCATGTTAAAGCTCTCGAGCATGCAAAACCTAGCAAAGTTGGCATCTACAATGTTGGGACTGGAAAAGGTGGTTACTTTCTACTACTCAACAACTTTCTTGTTTTATCGGTACGTGAGAAATGATTTTGATGGTCAAGTACTCCTTGTCATTGCAGGTAGTTCAGTGAAACAATTTGTGGAAGCTTGTAAAAAGGCAACAGGAGTTGACATAAGGATCGATTACCTTAGTAGACGTCCAGGAGACTATGCTGAAGTCTACAGTGATCCTTCTAAAATTAGACGTGAACTGAACTGGATTGCGAGATATTCACTTGAGGAGAGTTTAGCAATAGCATGGAGATGGCAAAAGGTACACAGAAATGGTTACAACTAAGTCAAGCCGGTTTTGCTAACTAGGTTCTGCAGAGAACCTTAACTCGTCGAGGAAACAGATATCAGATATCACAACTCCTTGTCAATATCAGATATCAAATCTCATTTTGTTATAGCTTTACAGTTTGCCAGAGGTAGACCTACAAATAATTTTAGTCTGGCTTCACATATTCTTGAATAGGCAATTTAATTCTCATGTTTTATTGGAATATTGGATAACAGTGTATACAAGAGAACATAAAGTGACAAGAAATTTGCTGGGAAATGGAAATATTCACAGTTGATTCTATGGCATCTTTGTTTTGTTTTAAAATTCAAAGACCAATGAATTTGTGTTTCTTCATTTAATCTAACTGCTACTTATCCCACCTACTATATAGTAAAAGAGCTTGCATTTATGAGTTATGGCTAGAGATTTATTTCAGACTTCATTTGTGAAATTACAGTTGTAATTCATGTAATTTCTTTCGGAGAATGTGGCATTTATTACTAATTACGAAAAGTGAGAAGGTCCAAAGATGAAAAGTTGGATTATCATTTTACCCCTATACTTATAAATTAAATATCTAATTAATTTAATATTTTAATTATTTTTCAATTGGAGGTTATGCTAATTAATTAGGTATGCAACGTGTTATAATCCACATACTAATTCAATGAATTTGAAATTAACAATAAAGGAGGGGCCACTCATTTTAACCTTCAATTACTCTAGACGTTTCTCATATGAATAATTTGATCTATAATAATAATAATAATTGTTAGAACCCGTATTGTGAAATATTGGAGTGCTTGTGAAATAGAGACAAATGTTGCAAATTTTGAATGAGTCGGGATTTAAGCGTTGAGATATCAAGTGGAATTGTTTTTTTTAAATAAATTATTTTTTGGAGTTAAGGGAAATCGAAAGTCCTTAATTGGTTCAATTTAATAAAGTTTGGGATCAAATGTATATTTATTCTAACTTGTGTCCCTTAAGAATTAGAAGAATTTTGTGGGGTCATATGTGTGTTAAATTGTGATTGGTCCAAGTGGGTTATATATGTACATATATGCTCTTGTACAAGAACATTTCCCCACACTTAGGCAAAAAAATCAAGGAGGCGAAGAAAACCTTGAATAGTAACCTCTCGGGTTACTGTAGCAAGCAACAAAAATTGCGATTTTTCGAGTTTTCTATCA
>JAPFFP010000099.1:5492113-5504009 GCA_026153255.1 Solanum medicagineum
ATTTGAAATATAAGTTTCATATATCACTGAGAACAAGTCTCAGGCATCAAATTATCAAAATAATAATAAATCTAACAAATCTATTTAACACTCTTTTAATTTTTTTCATGTATATCTACGTTCGATTATATATAACCGAAACACATGTTAAAATTGACAAAAATTTTAATCTTATATGTATGAATGATGAAGAAGAAGCAAAAAAAGAAAATAGGGCAACCCCATGAAATTTTTATGACTTTGCATGAGAGTAGTTAAATTTTAGGAAAATTACACAAAATGGATCTAATTGCAAAATTATTTACTAAAAATGAATTCAATCAAAATTATTTATCCACATACCTCACTTCCGCGTTTCTTATTTCGCGCATGACGTCAACATCACTACCCAGTGATACTTCATTGGTATATGATACCATAGTGGTATTATATGGAGTCGAGCTTAATCCTTCATGATACTCCATTAGTATATTGATATCCTACAAGCATCATATATGATTGAGCTCTTCTTTAAGAAATAAATAAAAAACAATTAAAATTTTGTTAGCATATGATACCATAACAATATTATGTAGGACTAAGGTTAATCCTATATGATACTCCATTATTATATTGATACCCTATTGGTATCATATAGAATTAGGCTCTTTTTAAAAAAAATAAATAAGAAACAATTAAAAGAAAATTATTAAAATCACAATCTTAAATATCCATATAGTCTAATGGTATCAAATAATTTTTTCCCGAGCGCTTGTAGATACTATTTTTTTGGCTTACAAGTGCTCCATATTTTGAAAAAATTACATAAGTAAATCCTTTTTAATAAATAATTACTGATTCTATCAAAAGTTTTTATTTATTACCATTTATAGCAATATATAACAATACTATAATAAATCTGCACTTGTGTTAAAGGTGGATCATACATGCAATATAAATATTATAACTGTTTAGTGAAAATAATTTGCTATTACTATAAATGAAAAATATTTTTTTACGCTAGCATACTATTTTCCCTAAATTCTAATGCAAAGCTCTCAAACCCAGAATATCCAACAGTGAGTTCTCACTCCTAAAGGAACAACGAAAGGCAAGCCCGTAATACAGCACGCTCAGTGTTACCTGTATAATCAGATTCTTAGAAATTAGAAAATAGAAATCTAGCTATACATTTGTTATGGTTAGATGTGTAGATAGATTGTGCCTAAATCAAATATGCTCCTTCCGTTGCAGGATTCCTGCCACTTGTTTTCAAAATGGCTAAACCCATTATGAACCATGTAGATGACTTCGCGCGATAGTAACACAAGCCTAGCACATCCAGACATTGGTGGCATCCATAGGAATAACTTAAAGGTACATACATTTTATAAGTAGCAAACCTGCATCCATTGTCCCAAATGAACAGTGAGCACAGTAATAGAAGCACAGACACTTCCAAGTCTTTCCAGCTTAAAAATAAAGGGTGGCCAGGAGGGTGGCGAAAGGTATTCGAAGGAGGAGCTAACAAAATTCTATTCTGCAGCCAAAATGGCGCATGAATATGTTCCTGTTGTTCTACATTAATATTGTGCTACAGATACCGCGGATCAGAGTGTAAGATCTCTTAGCATGTACTATTTGAACCCCGAGAGCAAGGACTTTCAAAGCATGGCAAGAAAATGCATCCTATGGAAAAGATGGGTTCACTCAGTATATACTCTACAATTAAGTTTTTGTCTCTTCCTCTTTGTAATTTGCATATACCTAGCTTTTGATGTGCTGTTGTAGGATAATAATCATAACTCATCATGATCCGATGACTTTTCACCCGCAGATGGCTTCTCTGTCTCTGCAGCTGTTTCTTCTTTCTGGGAGGTACCCTGCTCGGAAAAGGAGTTGGTATCATCTGCTTTCTCCTTGCTGCTTTCAGTTTCATTTTTCAAAGGCTTCTCAACCTTAGGCTTTGGCTTTGGTATTCTATTTACCTTGTTAACCTGACCGATGAAAAAAGAGAAAGGGAGGATCAAGCACTGACAGATAAAGCTTCATACTTGAATGAGTTGATTACCAATTTCTTGTTCAACTCTATCACTAAACCAAATTAACGAAGATTTAGATCACGCACCTTGTCTTGAAGATCAAAAACCTTTACAAATACTTCATCAGAAGTAAATGCAGGCTTGTCGGATCCAGGAATGCTGTAAGAAAAGAAAAGGCGTTAAGACCCAGTGTATGAGAAGGGGGATAAAACTTTATCAGAACAATATTATGGAATAGACTTGACTTTCTCAGACTAGCAAGCCAGACCACTGGGATAAATGGGAAATAATTTTATAAAGAACCCATGGCCTGATAATATTTTAAGTAATTTTTCTCCAGAATTCTAGGTACTACTGTGTGTGCAACTTGGGCTAAGCCAATTTAGAACCAAAATTATTTTGTTTAACTTTTTGTAGTCTATACTATATGGACCATAGTTTTTCATGGAGAACCAGCCAGCAAATGATATGTTATATTATTTCACCACCAGAAATTCTAGGTACTATTGCATGCAACTTAGGCTTAGCCATTTTAGAAATCAGATTGTTTTGTTCAAACTTTTGCTGTCAAACTCAAGAACTGACTGGAAGCACATGAAAATTCAGCAATTAAAGAGAATCAATGTTCAAGCTGTTCTTTTCATCATTTGATTTTAATTTTTGTTCGATTTAATTTTTCTGATATCAGAGAAATCTCCCGTGAAAATAGAGATTCAAAAACTCCACGTAGCCTGGGCCACTGCTCTAGCCACATCCCCATGATAGGGTTCAAACTGCAGCTGACCCACACATCATGTGATGAATCCTTGTCATTGTATAAAAGCCCCAGGAGACAACAGTCTTAGAGCACCCATTTTCTATCTTTTCTAGTCTCCCCGTACATCTTCATTTTACAGTCTCAATTGAATAGGGCAAATGTTAAATGAATAGACTACAAAGTTCCACCTTTCTCCCTCCTAGTTCGGTTGAATGAAATACAGAACGAAATAAGAATACACAAACACATTATACAAATGCAAATGTTCAAATTAAAGTGTATATGCTTCATCACACACACAAATCCACTAGATTTATTCTTTACAGACCGTATATTGGTCAGTAACACTTTTGGGAGTTCAGTGGCTCAATAATTTAATGAACACGATGTTCCAACAGGAAACTATTGCTATATTCACTGAAATAATTTTAAAAGCGGTAGCGGAAACAAGCAGAGTAAGTACAAAAAGCAAAAGGGGAGAGGCAATAACACAGAGAGTGAACACATAATGACCATATGAAAATAGGAAAAAGGCTAGAGAAATGAGAAGGAAAAAGAACTTACTCTTTCTGTTCAGCCTCCTTCTGATTTAACCAATTCTTCACTTTCTCAGCTTCATTGAGAACCTGTAAACATGACCCCCCTTAAACTTCCCGGAATGAACATTAAGAGTAGATGTCTTAGCTTCTATTGTATCAAAATAGATATATGCATAACAGCTGAAAAGAGTACCTCGTCTATTCTTCCCTTGGGAAGCCACGATTTGTTGGTTTCCCATCCATGCACAATCTGAAGGCATCCAAGAAAAGAGTAAAAGGTAAATTGCAAGGGTCATAGGCAATAAAGGATACCAAATTTGAAATCACTGAGATACAGGGTGAGCAGGTTAATATCAATTTCATCAATACGCCTTCTGCACTACAAATCTAGAAGATACCCATGGCTATCATCACCTCAAACAGTGCCTCAAAGCATACAGCTTATTTTTCCACACACCCCTTGAAAAACTTCAATGCGAACTTAAGAGTTTGATGTGCTGATGCAACCTAGTAATTTTTCTCAAACCTACTAATTTCGTCATTTTCCTTTAGGAAACAAACACACAAATACTCTCTCCATTTCAATTTGCTTGTCATAGTTTGACTGGACAAGGAGTTCAAGAAAACAAAGAAGACTTGAATTTTGTGGTCTTAAACTAAATATATGTGCAATGAACCAAAATGCCCTTTGAATTTGTGGTCTTAAAATGACATGTATGATATTGGGCGTAAAGAGTGATTAAAAGGCTTTTTCTTAAAAACAGATCTAAGCAAGACAAACAAATTGACATTGGTGTTTGGTGGAGGGTTATTGTTCACCTATCTATCTATGCATACCACCATAAGACACTCTTTCAGCCTTGCATTCTGCACTTCATGATGCAAAGAATTTAACCAAACAGAGCAGAAGAGTGTTATTGGGACAAGAAACTAAACTTCCTACCTGTTGCACTTCATTAAGGTATTTGCGAGCATGATCAGATGCAGCAGGGCGTGCAGTAAGTTCTTTATGTCTGCACAAAAAATCACATTCAATACAAATATTTAACATTGAACAAAAAGTAACTACACTTTGGTCTTTGAGTGCAGTTGATACTAAAGGCAGACCTGAAAAATATGGGGTCCCCAATAGCTTTCAACTTATCTAAATGTTCTTGAAACTGGGTGGCAGAAGCATCTTCACCATCTGTGTACAACCATTCTTGTACCTGAAAAAACTCCATTGAGTATATTTATGATATGCATATATGGCAAAACATGGAAAAAAGGAAATAGGCAAACCTCATCAAGTTTCTCAATAAAGGACTGGCGCTCTTGACTGGTCGATATTTTCACAAAATCTCCAGATTCAAGCTGGTACATGAGCACACTCAACATTAAAAATAGATAAAGTGATTTATCAATCAGTTCCATGTGATCAATTAGCGAATAAAAATGCTGGTGCAAAACAGCGATGCCACTGGAAGCGAAATGATAAAGTGCATTACAAGAAGAAAAAAATGACCAAGAAGCTAACAGTGATCCACAAGGTTACAACATCTAGGAAACAATATCACCAAAGCAACAGAGTAAGTTCTGCATCTGTGTATAGGTTTCATTTGAGGGATCTAAAGCATCAGTTTAACAAAAGGATGTTTCAGGATAATCTTGAAGTACCGTGTTGCAAGAAAGATTTGTCTAGATGCAAAGCCGTTGCTCTAAGATAGGTCTATGCAAAGCCATTGTTCTATTTTCAGACCAGAATGAACAAGAACTTACTTTAAAGGTACAAGAGCTTTTCCACAAATCATCACATATTAACAAATCATACACGTGTATGCAATTGGAACGAAAAATAGGAAAATAAAGACTACACATAAGACATTCAAGTATCCATAGCTGAACAGATCAGCTTTCCACAAAATCACAAGCATGGGCAAGAGTTAGAGATATAAGTCCTCAAACCTTGTCTCTCGTATCATATATGTATCCTTCCAAGCTGTTCTTCAATTCTGCCGTTCTTCTTCTTTCTTCATCTTTTTTGTCCAGTGCTTCCAATTTGCTTTTAGCTTCACTGAAAGATTCTTTTGAAAGAGATGCTCCTGGCCCGGCAGTCTTCTCATTAATCTACATGAACAAAGAAGTTTCCAGGATAAGACTAAAAACACCATAACACTACAATATTTCTAAAATAACATTTCCCTGGCACCTAATGGAAATCAATAAAGAAGGGGATGCAAAAGAGATCCCCCCCGCAAATGGATAAGTCTAGAAGACCTTAAGTGGAACTCGGAAAGTCCGTTTCTTCAGCTTCATCTCTGTACCAGGACTTATGGTGCTAGAATCACTTGCACCAGGATCAGAGGTGTTACTATTACCAGCATCTGTGCTCAACTTTTCATCAGTTTCCTCTGTACTATTGGGGCCACTTTCGGTAGACGTGTTTGCAGAAGCAGAAGAAGCGGTCGAGTTGTCCACTGTCAGATTCTTTCTTGGAACTTCGACCCATTCAGTTATTTCAATAACAGCATCTGCTCGATCTAATGAAAATATCCCACTTCTACTAAGTGAGAAATGTAAATTAGCCTTGACAGGGGCAGAAAGATTCCATGATGCATACCTAAAAAAAAGAAATGCACAAAAGCTCAGAATAATAGATCACCAAACACCATTGATCCAGATGTCGATGATTCTTACTTCTCACTGGCATCAGCAAGACCTGACACTGCATACTGAGCAAATGTAAGAGAAGGAGTCCCAGGTGGCAAGAAGTCATCACTTTCATAGGCTAGTGAAACTTCAAAATCCTTGTCGTGAACAATGGATCTGAACATCTGCAGTTGGATCACACAATGGGGAACAAAAATATCATGTATTAAGTATGTTTTTTAATAACCTATTGTTTCCCGACAACATAGAGTCTAAACAAATTTCCGATATACCTTGCTGGGTAGTTTCTTCATACGTGGTATGGTCAATTGTTTAGTGCTTTCATCTTTAGGAAGATCTGGACCATCTACTTCGATCACATATCCATATGGAGAACCATCAATCATTCCCAATTTACGGTTCAATTTGATTCCATCACTTATATTAGCAGCATGCAATGAGGCACCAAGTGCAATTGCTTCATCAGAGTCCAAGTGTCTGTCCAGTTCTTTCCTTCCAAGAAATTCCTGCAGCTTAGCCTGCAATCGAAGAATGTAAATTTTATTTTCAAGAAAACAATCATTGTTCTCACAACTCCTCAATCGAGCATGCTACAAGCAATAATGCTTAAATCGACATTGACTTGGCTGCAGATAAAGATAATGCTACAGCTTCGCTGGTAAGGAACTCCACCAGCCAGCAACAAAATATTTAGTTTATCCTTTTATATGTAAGTCACAAGCAACCAAAAACTTTCCTTTGGTTTAAAAGCATATGAGAACTGCAAATATGTATATAAGAAAAGAGCAGTGACTCAGACCTGCAATTTTGGTACCCTAGTGGCACCTCCAATCAACTCCACGGCATAAATATCTTCTATTTTCAAACCAGAATGAGCAAGAACTTCCTTTAAAGGTACAAGAGCTTTTTCCCACAAATCATCACATAACTCTTCAAACTTCTCACGAGTTATCGAGCTCCTGCGGCAAAATAAATTCCCCGATGAGTGAATAAATGAAAAACAAGTGAAAGATACTAGTTGAATATCACTTTTCCTCCTCTTCCAGATGTGTAAGCATGCCAGGATCCATATAAGTCACACATAAGAGGAACGGTACTCCTATATGTATTAGATAGCAATGCTAGTAATGGGGGAGCAGAACTTCTTTATCTAAGATGGAATTGAGCATTTGATCATGCCCAGTGTTTTGGATAGCGAAAGGCGACAAAAGGCTGCCTCACCACACTCGCCGCTCGCCTTTTTGAAGTACGGTGTCAATTAATATAAAAAAATTAAAATATTTAATTGCATATATAAAAAATCAAAATCTCAATCTCAATAACATATTAGCAAATATTTCAATTGAAAAATGAAAAACAGATAGTAGATACTACAAGTCTAGAACTTGAATGAGAAAAAAAAAACAAAAGTCAAAATAGTGAGAAAAATAATAGAGGTAGAAGTAACTCTATAGTTTGAAGAAGAAGAAGTAAAAAAATACAGGAAGAAGAAATCTCAAGAAGAAAAAAAAGTACGTATTGGTTGGACTTTGGAGTCCCCGAAAAAGTTTGGCCGGTCATCGAAGAAGTCTAGTCAGGTCATTTGGTTGGAGTCGAAGTGCAATTTGTGCAAATTGGTTGGAGTGCAGTTGTGCAAATTTGGAAAGAAAATCTTAAAATTGTCTTTTAACTTTAAAAACCCTAAACTGGTCCTTTTTTAAAAAAAATACAAAAGGCGACGCCTTTCTTGCCTCTCGCCTTTGTCGCCATTGTTGCTATGGTGTCGCCTTTTGAAGACCGTCTCTCCATAAAGCTAAAAGATGATCAAGGGTCGCCTCGCCTCTTGCCATTGGCGACAAGGCGATCGCCTTTTACAACACTAATCATGCCAACTATAGATGATCATAACCCGTTGCCATGTTAACTAAAAATTATGAAGAAAGACCTGCAAACATGGGAAAACACAAAAGAGAAACAAACAATTTCAAAGCACTCCAGTTTCAATCTATTTCCCTAGAGAAGCAGTTTTAATTTAATCACATAAGTTACATAGCACAGAATCAGAACAAATGAGTCATCAACTTTCAACTAAGCCTTGCCTCAAGCTTTATTTCACCATTCACATATGCCATTTTATATAAAAATAGAAGTATCTTCTTCATTATCTATGAGGTCGTGGTAATCTATGAGGTAGTGGTAAGGTATGCATATATTCTACTCTCCCCAGACTCCACTTGTGGGATTTTAATGGGTATGTTGTTGTTTTTGTTATCTTCTTCATTATTTTTTTCTGCTTTTCAAAATCTTACTCTCATTAGCTGAATAGCTGATCCTTCACCTCAACTACATGTGTTAATCATTATTCTTTGCATGTCTTGTTAAACTTTGAGTAATGAAAAGTTTCAGAAAAAAGTAAGCAAATAGAAACAACCACAAGGACAAAAGAAAGTAAAAGCAAGTTACATTTGTGTAATCCCGTTGCAAGATCAGCCTGTGAAATAACATGGCAGTAGAAGTGTTCGACCAAACCCTATCCCAGGGTTTGGATCAATTTTGTTTTAAAGAGGCTTACTCCATGCACAAAGTGCTGCTTTACTGATTTGGAGGTAAGAGGAGAGTGAGTGTAGGGTTCCCCTTGTATCTAAGCAAGAGATTTCTTTGACCAATTTTGCTTGCTTAGGCAAAGTTGATATTAGACCTAGCCTGGTCCAAAAATATCTCTGGCAAGCAACATTGATTAAGGTGCCACAAGTAGGACCTGGCCCCTATGTTCCTATTAATAATTCATCTCAGGGTACATGGAATTCTCAAATGTACCCAACTAGTGAAAGGCTGAAAAAAGAAAGATATTGCAACAGTAACGTTTAAATTTCAGAAATTGCAGGTTGCAAAGATGAGGATGTTGAGATGGACGTGTGGATATGATTAGGAATGAGATTATTAGGGAAAAGCTAGAGGTGGCCTCTGTGGCTAACAAGATGAGGGAAGCGAGACTTCGTTGGTTTGGACATGTGCAGAGAAGGAGTAGTGAGGCTCCTGTTAGGAGGTGCGAAAGGTTGGATTTAGGGGATACACGGAGCGGTAGATGTAGACTGAAGAAGTATCAGGGGAGATGATAAGACAAGATATGGCGAAATTTCATCTCTAACTTATGGGATTCCACTGGGTATGTTGTTGTTGTTGTAATGTTTAAATTTAAAAGAAGCAGGTACAGCAAGAGTCTATTCCTTTGTAAAGTAGCTTCATCACATCTCAAACACATGGACTCAAATCCCTTTAGGGTTCATCACGAGCAAAACATGAAATAGCATAGCTTGTGCATGGGTATATAGTACTAAGTCTCACCAAGAATCAGCATAAAGTATCCCAAGCCTTACATAGATAAGGTAACACCATTCACTTATCAACAACACATTGGAGAGCAAAAAGATAAATTTCAGAACAAAAACACCGAAACAATAGATGAACTAAAGGAAACAAGAAAGTATGAGAATTCATATGGATGAAAATCAAGGGAAAACAAAACTTACCTAAAATCCCTATCATCATGAATAGATTCAACTGAAATTGGAGCTGCTGTGTTTGCACTAAGAATTTCCTTTGTTCGTTTGACTTGCTTCTTCAACTTTGCCATTGCCTTTGGAGAGTTCCTTATGTCAACCCCATTTGCTACCTGTTTATTAAACTCATCTGCAAAGTACTCTACCAATCTTAGTTCCATATGTTCTCCTCCCAGCTCTGCATCCCATCTAACATCCTTGACCTGAAATTGGTTAGCTGACACAGTCTTCCCAAACTCCTTAGTATTATAAGCAGAGAAATACACCAAAGCAGCATATGTACTACCCGCACCCATATCATAGAAAATGACATGCCTTGAACCATTAGAAAAATCTTTATCAATCCCATACTGCAACGCTGCACCAGAATGTTCATTCAGAAGCGCCAAGACATTGATACCAGCCAATTCCGCAGCAGCAAGCAGCCCTTTCCTCTCCGCTACTCCCATATAGGGGGGCACAGTCACCACAGCATCCTTCACCGGTGTTCCCCGAGTATGCGTTTCAGCCAACTTAAGGGCATACTTGAACAACATCGCCACCAACTCCTCCGCCGTAAAATTACCATTTTCAGTTTTAAAAACAGCCACATTCCGCGATTCGTCGGGAGAAATGTCATAATTCAGGTAAAGAGGTCCTAGGGTTTTAACAACGTGTGAGAAGGGTTTTGATATTAGATCACGGAGATGAGAATAGACCTTGTTTGGATAACGAGCGACGATTCCAGAAGCTTCTTCGCCGATGAGGCGACTGCCGGAGTGAAATGCGACGAGTGATGGAGTTTTCCGCTTGGACATTTCGTTAATCGCTATAGAGATTGGAGGTTGTCCGGGTTTTAGGTTAACCACGGCGACTTTGAACCATTCTGATCCCAGATCTATGCTGGAAACTGCAGATTGAGATGGAATCGGATTGAGCAAAAACAAGGATAGGAATATCCCTATCCGGAGCAACATATTCGTTGCCGGCATCGGTAATCGGAGTTAATCGGGGATAGATCTCCGGCGAAGTTCAAAAATTGGGAAGACGGAATTTCAGCAGCAGAAGAAAGTGTAGGGTATATATACCGTTTGGCCTACAGGTGGAAAGTGCAGCGATCAACCAATAAAGATGTGACATGTGGAATTATGTACACGTGGCATAATATGTGACGCTGGGTGTGTTGGTTTTTGCTGTTGCCGTGGATCTCACTTCACAACACTCAAGCTTCTGGGGAGTTCCCAACTTTGTCAAGTATTCCCTTTTTCTTTGGACAAATTTGCATAAATTTCTTTTAGTTTGATAAAATTCGAAGAGAAATGATCTCAAATATTTAAAGTTTCATAACCAAAAAAAATTGAGAAATCTTTTTATATAAAATTAATTTAAATTCAGAATAGCTATTTTTGAAATTTAATCTATTTAGGAGAAATAAATAAAAAAAATTCACATAACTTTATCTTTTATTTTAATAGTTTAGTTGGTTAGCTATTTAGATCTTCAATTTCTTTAGGGTTCAATTTTTCATCTTGCGATTTCCTGATGCCGTTAGATAACCAATTGTTCGATCAGATTTAATCAGTTGATCTTATCTCGCATGGTTAGATATTGCACCCTGCTAAAAATTTCACTCTCCGATCAGCTGGATTCGTTTGACCATTTGAAAAGTTGGCCGGCTTGATTCAAATTAAACAAAACTTTCTTACAGAAGAAATTTCTTATCAACAACACTTCAAATTGGAAAGTTGTTGATCATGAGTGACATCACTAAGATACTCAAATAATTAATAATTTGACTGTTATAGTATCAATCCGCTCTTTGACTTAGTTCAGAAAGATTTGATTCTCTTTGCGTTTCACTTGACAAAAAATTCAAGTCAATTTGAGCTTCCATAAAAGTCTAATTGATTTCATTCCCAAATATGTTTGGTCATTTTTCTTATTTCTATGGCCAGTTAAAAAAAATAGTCTTTCATTTTATATAAGTCAAATCATGAATTAATTTATTTTTTCCAATCCCCCCCCCCCCAACAAAAAAATCTCAATTATATTAAACTTTTCATTTTTGAAATAGTTACAAAATCACTTACTAGAAAAGTATGAATTACATGGAGATTTTGCTTGGGGATTATTTTGGCAAAATTTCCTATGCATTTTCATACAAAAATCTAAAATTCCTAAATTCTGAATCATTTTACCTGCAAAACTGTTCTTTTGTAGGGAAATTTGCAGATATATTTGGTGTCAATTTTGCGCAAAAATATTATCTGGGGAATTACTTGAGAAAATTAAGTTGTAAGTAAAGTTTTCATGAATAATTTATTGGGGAAATCAACAAATATAGATTCCTCTATTATTTTTCAATAAAATTCCTAGATAAGGCCACATGCGAACTTAGCTGGAAAATTTACA
>JAPFFP010000099.1:5504109-5519649 GCA_026153255.1 Solanum medicagineum
TTGGGTTATCGGGTTAGTAGTTGTCTGAGTGCCTAACCGGCACTAGTCACGGCCCCTGGGGTGAGGTCGTGACAATTACTTAACTAAATCACTTTGCTCAAACAAAATCGAACCAAATGGATAATAACTAAATCAACAATTATTTATTTTATTTTAAAAAATTAAAAACTGACTAAATTAATTTGATATATAATTTTATGCAATAATCATCCAAACTAAGGGTGACAAAATTAAGCTCAACTCGTCCACGCATTGAAATTTGGGTGGGTTATTATTAACTCAACCCAACCTATTTCAACTCATTTAAAATTGGTTGATATGCAATCTGAATTAACTCAATAGAGATCTTGTTAAAATGTTTTCAAAGCACCTTTTTTTCAATTTTATATGCAATATTTTTGATATGTTTTCAAAAATATAATTTAATTAAGTATTAAAATATTGAAAAAGAACAAATAAAATAAGTAAAACTTAATAAAAATTGGATTGAACGGATCTTGACCCACTTTACAACGACTAAACAAATTTGAGTTAAATTGAATCTTAATTTATTCAATATGTTGACCCATTATAATCGATTCGAATTTCATGTAACCCGTCCAATTCTCACAATCTAATGCAAACAAAAGCATGAACACATGTAGGCAAGTAGTAACATGGACACCTAGTGTCATCAAACTCGTTACAAATAAATGGTGCAGAAAGAGTGATAAAAATAGTGTGTATTTGAATTCTTGAAAGAATGGCTTTGCATATTAGCAGTGCCTGTTTGGGTTGTTTCGGGGAAATGAGGGGTCAGAAAATGAGAGTTATAGCAGCTGAGAGTACTAGTGTTGCAGGGAAGTCTTCAGAAGATAAGGTGAAGCTTGGTGGCTCTGGTTTGAAGGTAACTAAGATTGGAATTGGGGCTTGGTCTTGGGGTGACACCAGCTATTGGAACAATTTTGAATGGGATGGTCACTCACTTTTTTTTCCTTTTGATGTCAAAATTAGAGAATCTAATTTTTTTAGTAGCCCAGTGGGTTGATTAGGCTCAATTTTTTATATTTTTGGCGAGGGTTTGTTTCCCTCCTTACAATGTTTTCCTAAATCCCGATGAACTGATTCTGTGCTGAGTTTGGGTATTGTGGAGAAGTATTGTCTACTCATTACTTGTTTGGTCATGTAAAAATGAGTGCTCAGGAGCATGGGTGTTGGTCCGTGTGGACTAGTGGTTGATGAAGTGTCCTAACTTTGGTAGGCAGAGTTACCAAAGTGGAGTTGAGAATATCCTGTAAAGCAGAAAAAATATGTCACCTCTTATGGACCAGGCACATTTCTACTTACGTCCCCTTTAGGAAAATATATTGATATTAGTTACTGTTGCTACAGGAATTACTGCCATTGTTAGACATTCTTTTTCCTCTTAAGTCCTTGAAGATGTTAGGAACTTTAGCTATTTTGGCCACTAGCTTCTGACAATATCTTCATCATTGTTTTTCCTCAATGTAGATATTGAAGTTGCAATTAGAAACAACTGTGGTTATTTCTGGCTACATTAACGTCTAAGAAGCAGTTTTATAAGTAGTTGAAGCATATTGTGGTTTGCATATCTGATTGATGTGGTCTTTGAAGGGTGTTGTGATGACACAGATTACGCTGCTACTGCTTTTGCATCTGACGTCAATTTTCTTCATTTAGTGTAACACTCCAATCCTCCCTTGTGACATGTTTTGTGTATTTAGAATGTCCTCTTCCCTCATGTCGTGGACCCATTTCCCTTAACATCAGTTGATTTACTAATTCAAGTATCCGTTTTTTCTTTCATTTTCTCGTTCAGTAGTATCCAATTTATTACCCTCTTTGTTCATCCAAGTTTTTTAAATTTTGATAAGTGAGAAATCTCCCGGGGCCTATGGTGCATGGTTCAAAACTTGGGGGATGGTGAGCTCACCCTATAACCTTCTGCACTTAAAATACCAGACATTTAAATACCACACGCTTCTCTCTTACCATAGACCAAAGCCCTGAGGCCTCTTCGTATAAACAGGTTCTTAAAAAGATTTTCTGCCTTATAACTTGTTTGGACAAGTTTTTTGGAGGCCAAAATTGCTTATTTTAAAAAAGTGAGGTATTAGCCAAGTGTTTAGGATAAAATTAGTATTTTTGAGAGTAGCATAAGCTGTTTTTTTGGAAGCTAAAAAAGTAGTGTAGCTCCCAAAGGACCTTTTCGAAAAACATTTTTGAGAAAATATACTTACAAGCACTTTTGAAAAGCTTGGCCAAATAATAACTGATGCTCAAACTGCTTCTCCTACTTATTTAAAAGTAGTATTTTTCAAAATAAGCTGATTTTAGAAGCTTGGCCCAACAGACCATTAGTCTGCCCCTAAAATGAGTGCACTTATATTCTGTCCAACAAGGGAAAGCGTCTCTGTTTGATTCAAATGTTCAAATCCAAGTTTGGCTCTATTAGAGCAAGTGCGGGTGAGCAACCTTAAGCTAAAGTTATTATGAAGGTTGAGGAAAATAATCGAGAAAACTCTACCTTCCGACTGCTATACTTGGTATTCTCATCTTACAAATGACCACTGAAAAATTTCCTTTTCTTTTCTGTTTATTTCCATTTCCAGCTTCCTCCATGAATAGTTATCTGGTTTGGAGAACGGAAAATATTTTTCTCAAAGATATTCTCATAGATTTGCTCCTAAGAACTAAGCATGTGTAAGGCCATGCGCTATAAGGTATCCAATGAACTGAGTTCTTGCTACCTATGGTGCTTCGAAATGAAGATATGGAGAGCTAACAGTGCCAGTGACTGCATAACTTTGAAGAACTGTCTGTCTATTTAGTCAATGCTTGTCAGAAATGAGGCTCCGTCTCCAATGTTGCCTTCAATTACGTTGGAGCTTTCCAATGATGTCCAAGTCTGAATTTTCTCTTTAAAACAGAAGAAAATAACCCAATATTTGCATATTCATAATATGAAAAAGCTGGACATACTGTGGAACCAAGTAGGATGTAGCATTTCCCCTCTGCTGGGTAATGCCAACATCTTGCCTATGGCAAGGTTCACGAAGAGGCTGGGTTGGCCCAGGTTGTAGTCATGATCGAACTTTGATGCTTGCTTGGTGGACTTAGTCAAGAAATGAAGTTATGCCTTTGCTATCGACTATAGCTTTTGGCATGATGGTAAACACTTGATCCTAACAAATGGTATCAAAGCCAAGATCATGGGTTCGATTCCCAAGAGCAACATGCTGCATAACGCAAGTGTTGGGAGGGGGGACGTTGGTAATGCCAACATCCTTCCTATGGCAAGGCCAACGAGGGGGTTGAGGTAGCTCATAAGAGTGATGATCGAACATGACGCTTGCTTGGTAGACTTAATTAAGAAATAAAGTTGTGCCTTTGCTATTAACTATAACTTTGGCATGATTATAAGCTTGATCCTATCACCCTCTTATTTTTTTCCTTTTTCTGTTGAAGATCTTACAGTAATTACTAGTAGCATCTGAAATGTCAGCCACTTTTTTGTATTTTTCCCCTTTAGTTATTTTGTTTTAGTTGATTCCGAGCTTGTTCAGCTTCTCCATTATCAAACCAATATTTATCACTCTTTCTTTCCTGGAATGATGAAAGATAGGAAGCTTAAGGCTGCAAAGTCTGCTTTTGATGCCAGCATTGATAGTGGAATAACATTCATCGATACTGCTGAGATTTATGGTTCAAAAGTGAGGAATGGTTTTTATTTTGGCTATTTCTTAGTCTGCTAAATTGTACAGAAAAAGTGGACAATCATGAGAAAACCACTATTTCCTCTACTTGCAGTTCTCATTTGGTGCGATAAATTCTGAAACACTACTAGGAAGATGAGCTTTGAGTTCTTCTAAGTCTTCATTAATTTTACTTGTGGACAAAAGAATATCTGTTTGCATGTACTCCACATTTGCTGTTTCTCCAATATAATTTAATGTTTTGTTGAAGATTCATCAAAGAAAGAAAAGCAAAAGATCCAGAGGCGGAGATTGTTGTTGCAACTAAATTTGCTGCATTACCATGGAGGCTTGGCCGTCAAAGTGTCCTAGCAACGCTAAAAGACTCTCTTTCACGTATGGAACTTTCTTCAGTTGATCTTTATCAACTTCATTGGTAAGATTCTTGAATGCTCTACTTTCAGATAATTTCCCGTGATTCTCTTAAGCAAACAGTCAGTAGCTGATAAAAGCTTTTATGGTCTAATTCTCAGGCCAGGAATATGGGGAAATGAAGGTTTGTCATGTTTGATGCCCTCGTTCAATTCAATTAATCAAATGCTCTTTTTAAGAAATATTTTAGTTCATAATTATATTTAACATAGACAAAGCTTAGTCAATCAGAAAATCCTTTTTCAGGTTATATTGACGGTTTAGGAGATGCAGTGGAGCAGGGCCTTGTAAAAGCTGTGGGAGTATCTAACTACAGTGGTACTCTCGTTGTTTCTAGTCAATAAAATGTTTGGACAGTCTTTTTGATGACTACTTTAACTTTTCTCGAGCCCAATAATATTTCAGATTGTTTTCTTATTAAGGGTGTTATGAGAACATGACTGTCAAATTAACCGAGCATTTGTTTTCCAAAATTAAAGAATAAAAAAATTGCCTGCTGCATACAATATTTGGCCAATGGAAGTAATTCTTGTTTCAGAAAAGCGTCTTCGCAATGCATATGAGCAGCTGAAGAAGAGAGGTATCCCACTAGCATCAAATCAAGTCAATTATAGTCTGATATACAGTTTGCCAGAGCAAAATGGTGTAAAGGCTGCCTGTGATGAATTGGGAATCACGTTGATTGCATATTGTCCCATTGCTCAAGGTAAAACCTGATACAACTGTTTTCTTGTGAAGATGTGTTCCACAATGACCTGATTTATGGCCTTGATGAACCAGGCATGAAATAAATAGTTAATGAGGTTTTAAGCTGCTTATGTTCATAAATTTGGAAGATGGTTTCCTGCACTTTTGTCACCCCTGTATATTTATGATTTATGTCATCACACATTTACAGTGTTTACTGAAAATATGTATACTTGCTGAAAATTCCACCCTGTAGAAACCATCTGGGTTTAGCCAACGTTACATAGTTAATAGTCTCTCCAAATGATCATGCATCACATTTAAAAACTGCTAACATAGCCTAGGTAAAGGATTTATGGAAAACAATCAGCTGGACTTCTATATCAATTTGAACGGAGGAAATGAGGGAACTACACCCCTTCCCCTCTCCCACCATCTTAATGGTGTAGGAAGTCTGTTATAACTCTTATGTCATACTTGTCTTGTCGATTAAATGCGAGGAACTTGTACTCATCGTGTTTAGATTGTTATCGTTGGCATCTCTGAATTGTAGAAGACTTACTGAAGCATAGTGCTACACTATTAGAGTTGAGTTGTGAAGCAACACTAAGTTCTGGTTCCACTGACGTTTTCCACTGAGGCTAACTGGCAAACTAGAGTATCTTTACTGCGGTTGTTAAGTTACAACATAAATTATATCTCTCCAAGTTGAACAGCCCTGTCTGTTTGTATAGCAATAGTTTGTCCTTTATTGGCTCTCTTTTTGGTGTCTTTGGAGGGGGAGATATGACGTGACTAGTATGCTATACAATTTGCTTTCAAATAACTTTATGTAACTGAAGTTATGCACAAAAGTCGTTACATTTATGCAGGAGCTTTGACTGGAAAATATACTCCAGAAAATCCTCCCACTGGTCCTCGAGGACAGATCTATACTCCTGAATTTCTTACCCAAGTAAGGGCTTTTATTATATATATGACTAAAGATTATTAGGAATTTATGGCTCAAGAACTTTTGTGCACTTGCAGTTGCAGCCACTCATAAATAGAATAAAGGAGATTGGAAAAAGCTACAGTAAGACTTCAACACAGGTATATCTTCCTTGTTTCTCGAAAATCTCAAAACCCTTGATACAAAAATCACTCATCCATATTTTAAAAGTGTGAACACCCTTGACAGGTGGTCCTGAATTGGCTGATCGCACAAGAGAATGTTGTTCCCATCCCAGGAGCCAAAAATGCAGAGCAAGCTAAAGAATTTGCTGGTGCTTTAGGCTGGACACTCAATCAACAAGAGATCGACCAACTTCGATCTTTGGCATCAGAATTAAAACCTGCTATAGGTTTCCCTGTCGAAAAGCTGTAACCTCTACATTATTCTTTCTGTTTTTTCCACAGGTATTTTACAGTGATTAACAAACTCTTGGAAATGTTGCTTGTGAAAAAGTTGTACAAAGAAAGCATCAATAATAACATATCTTGAGAAGGCCGGGTGTTGTGGATGCGGTCTTACTCGTATATATCTCGAGAAGGTGGAGAACTTGTTTTTGATAGATCCTCAGCTTTAAGTAAAACATAATAAAAATCTGGTATGTAAAGTAAATGCAATAGTGAAGAAGTCATACCGAAAACAATGGAGAAGAGAATTACTACCTCTGTCCCTATTATATGGACATCTTTCTATAAATATTTATTTCATATTATATGAACACTTACTAAATCATGATAGAATTAATTATGTTTTTCCATTTTACCTTCACCATTAATTAGTGTATTAATGATTTTTTCAAACTTAATTTAAAGCACATTGATATAAATAAAGGTAAAATGGTAAAATTCACTAGTGCATTAATGATTTCTTAATAATCGTGTAGAATAGAAAGTGTCTATATAATATAAGACAGAGGGAATAATATGAAAACGGAAGTTAAGGAGATAGCATGCAATACTATAACTAAAGGATAAGATAGTGAGAGAGTAATAATACTCCCTCTATTTCAAAATAAATAAATTGTTGGGGGATTTTGAATTTTTAAAATAATTGAATTGTCCACTTCTCAAGGGATATGTTGGTAATCTTTTTCAATAGCCCTTCACTTATTGAGTTTTTAAGGTTAAATTTTGTATTAAAAATAATGATGCATTAAATGAACGTTTGAGGTTTGAAAAGGATAAAAATGAAAAAACATGATTAAATTTTACTGTTATTTTTTGTCTTAATATGTGTGATATAGCCTAATGATTCATTTATTTTGAAATAGAGGGAGTAAAGATATTGAGAAAAAATTAGACAACCTTTGATTACTTACTAATTTTCTACTTTAATTTTTAACATTCATGTCTTTATATTTAAGGTTATTTATAGTGTGCCATATTTTGTTTAATTATTTTTTGTCAATATTTATTTAGTCTACTTCTATCTCTTTCGATACCCACTATAGTTGAAAGGAAATAACAAAAAATAAAGAATATCTCACTTGTCTTGTATAAAACAAGTGGGGCAATAAATATGAATATGAATAAGAAAACAAAGGAGAATATTTCACTGTCTTAAATTTCATTTATCTTCTATCAAAACAAGTGGAGTAATACTTAAAAGGATATAAATATAATTATGTGAATATGGGAAAAAAGAGAGAGAGAAAGCCGCGGAGGAGGATTTTTATTTTTATTTTTATTTTTTTTATTTCTAGTACTAGTGTGTTGAGAACATCAAACAAAAGGTGTATTTTAAGTTTCCATTTAAACTTTGATGATTTTTTAAATTTAACCAAGAAAAAGTTATTAAATTTTGTTTAATTATGGGCTAACTTAAATTTTTTACAATTTGTTAATTTTTATAAATATAAAAGAAAATTCACAATCTTTTTTATTAAAAAACAAAAATATATCTCAATTGGAACTTTCAAATCTATTCTACATTCGAAAGTTTTTTTTAACAAAATTCTTCTCTTCTCACTAACAGATTCACACTTTTTGCAAGCTCTGATGGCCTCAAGCTCTGATAAATTTAACTTCACGATCTTTGTTATTTTTTTTTAATGATTTTTCTTTTCTCAGATAATGTTTGGTTCAAAAAGTTAGGGTTTTGAGATAATATTTTTGGGTTAATGAAGAAGTGACTTTTCTCTTCAAGTTAGGATTAATAATTTTGTCGTCTCATTCTTAAGAAAAAAAATCTAATTGTGGTATTTATTCTCGTATTAAATTCTTGCACAAAAGCAAACAAAAAAATTGAAGAGAACTAGAAACTTCATTAAAGAATGTAGCTACATTTTATGATCTATTAGAGGAGAATTACATTTTTGTATGTTTAGAATTAATGCTCTTGTAGTACTTCTATAGGTGTACAATTCACCTTTTAAGTCCCAACAAACTCTTAACTAACGGTCAACTTCTCACATGCTTTCTAACTAACTCTCAAAGTGTCGCTCTTCTGTTTTAATACTCCCCTCAAGCTGGTGCTTGGAATACATCCAACACACCTAGCTTGGACAGAAGAGCTTCATGTTGTCCTGTCCCCAGTCCTTTTGTTAATATGTCAGCCAGTTGCATGGATGTGCATAGGTACTAAGGTTCTATGAATGCTATGAATGTTGATCTCACTTTGTCTCTGATGAAGTGACAATCGATCTCTATGTGCTTAGTGCGCTCATGGAAAATAGGATTTGCTATTATTTGAATTGTTGCTTTACTATCTGAATACACGTTGCTAGGAACTGATACAACCACATCTAGTTCCTTTAGTAATCTTACAATCCAAAACCAACTCTGAGACTACTCTTTCCATACACCTATACTCTGCTTCAGCTGAGCTTCTGCTCACAGTTTGCTGCTTCTTTGATTTCCATGAGATCAAGGAACCTCCCAATTTAACTAAGTACCCGGTCACCGACTTTCTGGTATTGGGACATGAGGCTTAATCTGAGTCATAGTAGCCTGTTAACTCTGTAATATCAACATCTTTTCTTAGATAAATTCCAAGTCCAGGAGACTTCTTAATATAGCTGCATTCCAATGAGACATCTTTGGATGTTGCATGAATTGGCTTAAAACTTGCACTCCAAAACTGATATCTGGCCTTGTTGTAGTTAAGTAAAGCAGCTTCCCAATCAGGTGCTGATATGTTGTTATATCTTCTAGTTCTGGATCTGAATTTTTTCTTGTGTGTTGGTCAAAAGCCAAGCTAGTGAATTTTTGGTTAAATTCAACAGGAGTGCTAACTAGCTTTGCACCACTTAAACAAGTGTCTGTTATAAGTTGAAGAGAATATTTCTTTCGGTTTAACAACACACCATTCTTTGATTGCATTACTTCTATTCCCAAGAAATACCTGAGTTTCCCTAAGTCCTTCATTCTGAAATGTTGGTGAAGATAGGCTTGACTTTATTTATCATTTCAGAGCTGGTTCCGGTGAATAGCAGATCATCCACATACACCAGGAGAACTGTCATGTCACTTCCCTTCTTCCTGGTGAAGAAATGAATGGTCATGGACACCTTTGACAAAATTCAGTTTGCATCAAGACACTGATGAGTTTGATATTCCATTGCCTTGATGCTTGCTTTAAACCATAGAGAGACTTTTGAAGTTTGCAAACTTTATTCTTCCCTTGATGTTGAAAACCAAGAGGTAATTCCATGAAAACATCCTCATTCAAGTCTTCTTGAAGAAAGACATTGCTTATATCTATTTGAACCATATCCCATCCATATGAAGCAGCTAGACTAATGACTGTTCTCACAGTTACCATTTTAGCAACTGGTGAAAAGGTCTCAGTATAGTCTAGTCCTTCTCTTTGGTTGTATCCCTTAACTACCAATCTAGCTTTAAATCTATCTACCTCACTATTGGACTTATACTTGATCTTGTACAACCATTTTGAACCTATAGCTTTTGCACCTAAAGGTAGGTCCACAATACACTATGTGTTGTTATCCTTTAGGGCCTTGATTTCCTCTCGCATTACCAAAACCCATTTTTCATCTTGTGATGCTTTTTGGAAATTATGTGGTTCAGTGAGAGCTGAGAAGACTTCACATAATTCTAGTAACTATCTGAGAGATGATGGTAATTCACATAGTCAGTAATGGAATAAAGACAAGTCTTAGCAGGAACTACATAATCTTTTGTCCAGATAGGTGGTCTTGACTATCTAGTAGACTTTCTAGTAGCTTGCAAGTTGTCTTCTAATGATGACGAAGGCATTAGACTTTGTGTAGTATCTATTGATAGTGGTTGTACTGTGGCTTCACTTGAGCTTCCATGTTCCTAATTAGTGTCACAAAATGATCCTGGGATTGAATGGTCATTTTCTGGTTGATCTGCAGCTATAGGCACTGAAGATGTTTCATCAATTTTTGATGAACAATCATATAGAGTACCTACATCAGACACAATAGGTGAGAGAAAATGGTAGGTAGTTTTCATGTGATTTCTCCTCCTTGAAGGGAAAGATGTGCTCTCTAAAGGTGACATCTCTACTGATAAACACAGTGTGAGCTTCCAAATCATACAACATGTACCCCTTCTGAGTGAAAGAACAGCCAAGACGAATGGCTTTCCTTGCTCTAGCTGAGAATTTATCTACTTTTGGCAGCACAGTAGCAAAACATGGACACCTAAACACCCTTAAGTGATCTATGCTGGGAGGTTTTTGAAGTAACAACTCATATGGTGACTTCCCATCAAGATGTTTGGAAGGTAACCTGTTTATGAGATATGTTGTTGTTTTAACACACTCACCCCAAAACTTACTTGGAATTTGAGATTGAAGTTTTAAGGCTCTTCCTATTTCCAAAATACATCTGTGTTTTCTTTTCACAACACTATTTTGTTGAGGTGTTTATGGACAACTACTTTGGTGGACAATTCCATGTTCAGTTAGTAAGTCATTTATAAATGTATTGAAGAATTCAGTCCCTTTGTCAGATCTAATCAACTTTATTGCAACACCAAATTGATTACACACCATAGAGATAAAGCTTTTCAAAACCACAACTTCTTTCTTAGACTGCAACAACATAACCCAAGTAAATTTACTGTAGTCATCAACAATTATCAGAAAGTAATACTTTCTGTCATATGTAGGAAATCTATAAGGTCCCCAAACATCTGTGTGTATCAATTCAAAAATACTAGATGACTTAGAAACACTAACAGGAAATTTCAATCTGCATTGCTTAGCTAATAGACATATCAAACATTCATGTTGATCTGCTATAACTACTTTATTCTTCAAGGCTTTTATCTGTTTCATAGTTCCAAAAGAGGGATGTCCCAGCCTCAAATGCCACAGGTCTTGATCTTCTTTACTAGTTGTTACAGCTCCAATCAGTGGTGTTACATGACTTCTCAAGATATAAAGCCCATCATAAACTCTACCAACCCCAATCACCTTCCCACTGAAGAGAGTCTGCAACACACACATATCAAGATAGAAAGACACCACACAATTAAGATCCCTAGTCAGTTTTGAAATAGATAACAAATTAAACTTAGAATCTGGTACATGCAGAACATATCTCAGACAATAGTCTCCTAACACTATTGACTCTCCAGTTTGTCTAATCTGGATCTTATTTCCTGTAGGCACTTGAACCTTATTCATCCTTGAGTCTTTTATAGGTTTAGGATTATCTATGATTTCTTCAAAATATGAGTATATGATGTGAAGCACCAGAATCAACTATCCATTCTATATCATTACTTTTACTCCTCAGTTCATACATATTTGCTGCTGCATTTGCTTTGTAACTACCTGTTGGTGTGGGGTTCATCATCTTCAGCACTTGCTCATACTGAACTCTTGTGAAGTATCCTCCTGGAAAGTTAATCTTTTTTTCTGAATCATGATTTGTGCCTACTTGCTTTCCTCCATTGCTTTCCCCTTCATAAACTATATTATTTGCTTATGGCTTCATGAATGTCTCATTCTGGCTCTTCCTTTTGCTTTTGAAGTCTGCTGGAAAGCCTACAATCCTATAACAAGTCTCTTTGGTGTATCCTTTGTATCCACAATGCTCATATGACTCTTTGCTTCTTCCCTTGAAATAAACCTGTTGAAAAGTGAGATCTTCATTGTGCTTGATGATAATTTTGAATGTTTGAGTTCCTTCCTGCCATTATTATTATTGGTTTATTTCCTACATCATTGATTCCTAGCTTCCTTTGGCTCTCTTTCTGTATAGCCATAGAGTAGGCCTGGTTTATACTTGGTACTGTTGTATTCAACAGAATTGAACTTCTCACTTGAGCAAAACTTTCATTCAATCCAACAAGAAATTGCAGCAGTCTTTGTGGTTTGATATGTTTAGCGTAGGGCCTAGGCAATTCACAATCACAGGAAGGGCTTAGAATCATCACATCTATTTCATCCCAAAGATCTCTCATCTTTGAGTAGTAAGTTGTGATTGAATCTGTGCCTTGTGTCAGCATGCTAATCTCCTTTCACAAGTAGAAAATCCTTGTCAAGTTCGATTTGTCAAATCTCTCTTTAAAATCTTCCCAAACCTTCTTTGAGCTTGAAGCATAGACTATGCTTGGCATCATTTCTGGAGCTACAGCTGCACTAGTTCCCTGGTAGAACCACAACATCACAACTTTTCCACTTGGCCAACAATGCACCTTTGTAGGAACTTTTTGCGCAAGTGTCATCCACAAATCCTAATTTGTTTTTGACTAACAGTGCAATCCACATAGATCTACTCCATATTCCATAGTTTTCAAGTCCTGTAAGCTTAATAGGAATCAAGGCGACTCCAGGAGTGTCTGAAGCTTGTAGATGTAAAGAATGATTGTGATCTGTTTGATGATCCACCTCCACACTATTTGTAGTCTGATTTTCCGCCATTGTTGTATCTCTAAGAACTCGATTTATGAATGACTTGAACTAAAAAGGAAAGCTTACTGATTTTGAATCATGATCAGTGGCTCTAATATCATATTAAATTCTTTCACAAAAGCAAACAAAAAAATTGAAGAGAACTAGAAACTTCATTAAAGAATGTAGCTACATTTTGTGCTCCATTAGAGGAGAATTACATTTTTGTATGTTTAGAACTAGTGCTCTTGTATTACTTATATAGGTGTACAATTTACCTTTCAATTCCCAACAAACTCTTAACTAACAATCAACTTCTCATATGCTTTCCAACTAACTCTCAAATTGTGGCCCTTCTAATTTAATAGATAGGATTGTTGAAATCCTAATTTATGGCATCTTTTTAACTAAATATGATTTTTTTACTTGTATTTTTTTAGTTGTTGTTGTTGGACATTGTAATTCATCTGTTCCGATAGGTTAGTAATCTGTTGCAATAGGTTAATAGTTTATTGCAACATATGTCTTATTTGTTGTGGCAATTTATTGCAATAGGTTATAAATTTTTCTGGTAATTATAACTTTGTATTACCAAGGAAAGATATGTACAAATAAGTATAGAACTCATAAAATCAAAGACCAACTTCTGGATAGCATAAATCACTGCCAAGTAATAAAAATTTCAAACTAGTATACTTCTTTGTTCATCTCAACAACTTGGATATAGGTTGATATGTCTCAAGTAGTCCACAAACTTTAGAGTCTGTTGACTTGAATCATGTATTTCTTGTATGATATTTCTAATAAGTTACATTGTAATCCTTTGCCTTACTTTGATTCCTCTCTAACCATACATTATAAACATAAGTAGCAAGTGTCATACTAATGTTCTTTTTTGTGTTAATCCTTGCCGATTCAATTTCTTGTTGCCATCTCATTGGCTTTCTTCTAATCACTTACCAAAAAGTAATGCCTTCCACAGTGTTCAAGGGTAGGTGCGTTGAAAGAACAAATGCTCTATTATTTCATTCTCTACCTCAGACAATGCACGTTTCTTATTTTGTAGAATACCCCAACCAGCTAGTCGATGCTTAGTATATAATCTCTCAACTAACACTTATTATTTTGAACATCCCTCATTATGCCATATGGGTTAATTATTTATCGCAACAAAAGTCTTACCGGTGCATTCAACTTCTGATTCTATTCCAGCCTAACGGATATAGAAATTAAGTCCAACAAGTAACTCATTTCTTACAACAAATGACTTACCTGTTGTAGATTCTATTCAGAAGCTATATACTTAGATATCTATTGTAACCAAAAAAATTAATATATGTTGTAATAAATTACTAATATATTCTAATAGATGACTAAGTTGTTAGATCAATTGGGTAACTTTTCAACAGCAATATAAACTATGTAACAATTGTTTAGAAGAAGAAGAATAACTTATTTTCAACCTCACACCTCAACTTTCTATCCTAATTCAAGTCTCTATTACTAATTCTTGATACTAATTCAAATTCCATTCTTGATTTAAGACCTGACTCTCAGCCTCGATTTGAGATTTAACTCTCAAATTTCTAAATTTGTTGGCCAAATCTTGATTTGAATATTGGGTCTTGAGTTCGGATCTCGAGTTGGGGGGGGCTGGATTAGGATTTTAAGTCGAGCGTTGAAGTCAAGTTTCAGATCGAAAGTCAAGGTCAAATCTTAATTTTAAAGTTCTATTTGGACTAAGAGTTGGTGTTTTGATTTGAAAGTCGTCATAAGTTGGAATCCGGGTGAGGTCCTTGTTTGAAAATCGAGTCTTGGAACATACTTGAGATTAAATTTCAATTTGAAAGATGAGTTTTGAATTGGGAGGCAGGGTCAAGGTTTGGTCGCAAATCAGTTGTTGAGAATGGATGTTGGGATCAAATTTTGGTCAGAAGTTGGATCTCAGATCAAAAGTTAAACTTTAGATTTAGAGCTAGGATCGAGTCTCAATTTCAAAGTTGGATCTCAAACTGAGAGTTGGAGTTGGGTCTTAATTTTAAAGTCAGATCTTGAATCAAGAGTCGAAGTCAAGTATCAATTTGAAAATTGAGTCTTAAGTCGAGATTCGAGATCGGATGTTAATCTAAAGCTAGGTTTTTTATAGAGAGTCGAGTGCGAAACCTCATTTAAAAGTCGAATTCTAGGTTGGTTCTTAGTTTGAAACTTGGATCTTGAATTGGGAGTTGAGATTGGGTGTTGGGCTGGTGTTGAGTCCTAATTTGAATTTTGAGTCTCATATTATATTTCAAAGTGTAACGATCCAAAATGAATTATGAGTGATTTTCACACTTAACCTCTTGGGTGAATGAACCAACAATGCAATCCTCAACTTACGTTGGTTGTTCGACTTATGAAATATAAATAATATATATTATAGAAATCTAATAAGAAAAAGTTCAATAAAAAATATTAATTGATAACTCGCCAAAATTTAAAAGAAAAAGATATTTAAAAGTTACTCCTTTCGTTTAAAAAAGAATGCTCTGATTTTCTTTTTGGTCTATTTAAAAAAAAAAAGATCCATTTCATTTTTTGGCAAAATTTTAAATTCAACTTTCCGCATGACATGTTTAAAACCACAAGATTCAAGAGTATTTTGTACATTTAACATAATTTTAATGTAAGACCATGATCAATTTCCACGAGATCGCCAGCTGAAGAAGAAGACGAATTGGGAATTAGGGCAAAAGCCCTGTTCTCAACTTTGGTAAAGGAAAAAATATATGAATGTATTGAATCATAATAATGTACAGTAATAATACATATATTTATATCCTATACTCCCCCCTATGTTACTATGTGCCTCATGATGTGGGATAATTTCCCAACTAATAAAAATAATCTAAGTAATAAACTATACAA
>JAPFFP010000099.1:5525294-5540058 GCA_026153255.1 Solanum medicagineum
AATTTGTAAGTGCGTGCAGAGCGTCATCTCAATTTTCATCCGCGCCCAGAGCGCCAATTCAATTTTCATTTCAATTTGAAATTTCAATAGCTTAATTAATTGTTGATGAACTTTCATTTTATTGATGAGAATTCAATTTTTCTTCTTACAATAATTCCTTCCTCCATTTCCCCCCGCTCCCAATCCTTTTTTTTTTTTTTTGAATGTAGTAGCTAGCATTTAAAACGTAAAATTAAACAGCCAACCAAGATTAAAACGATCTTCATCAGTATCTATATATCACTAATTGACTTCATCAATAAATAATTGACTACAAATAAATTCAAACAACTTTTAAGAATATTACTCCTTCTATCCCATTATGTGGTATCTTTTCCTTTTTAATTTGTTCTAACAAAAATGTTACTTCACTATTGTAAGGACCCGGACTTTGTACGACCTCAATGGAGCATGAAAATTTGGTTCCAAAAAAGTTTTGGACCAAGGTAACGCTCCATGGGAGCCCTCACGGTCTGTGTGAGGTCACACGGCCCGTGTGGAGCCTCCATAGAGTGGCCCTTGGCCTTTGTAGGATGTTTGACCCCTAAACGTGTTGTTTTTCTCTAAGGCACACCACACTTGAACCCCTCATGGTCCGTGTGGTGGCCTTGGCTTGAAACTCCACAATTTTGGGACCTAAGTATGGTCACACGACCGAGTTCATGGCTTATGTGGGGTGTCACGGTTTGTGTGGCCACTCATAAGGCTTCCGGAGTGAAATTTTTCTAAGTATGGATTACCATCTCGTAACTTGGTCATGGAAATTTTCCCCGTGTGACACTACACGACCCATGTGGCCTCCCATGAAGGTGACTTCATTGAAAAATTCTAAGTATGAGATCTTCAAGCTAAGTTCACTTTCAAGCCTTCAATTCAAGTTTATTTATGTTGTTCAAGGCTATCATGAGTCTCTTACGTCAAGCCAAGTTCTAAGGAATTACATTGGCTAAGTTTTTCACAAATACCGATAGAAGAGTCAACTTTAAATGGTCATATCTCTTAGCACAAAATGAACTGATGGCCCACGACCTATCAAATTGACCTCTTTGAATTAGTTTTCCTGCGCATCTGATTTCACCTCATTCCGAGTTCGGAGTAAGAAGTTATGCCCTTTTTCTTAGAATCTGTATAGGCTAGACGGGGTGCCATCACGGACCGTGAAAAGCTTCATGACCCTTGAAGCTAGCCGTGAGAAGTTTTGGGCAACATTTAAAGGGGCATTTTATTTAGGTGCTTTTGATATTTTGACCCATCCCCAAGGCTTTTTAAGACCTTTAAACCCCCTTTACATTCCTAAAGCTCTCCTACACTAATTCTAAACTCTCATTCAAAACTAACCAATAAAACGGAAGAATTATAAATCTCCAAAAAATAACATAAAAACTTATTTTTTTAAGAAGCCTTCATCGACATTGTTTGTTGACCGGAAGGCTAAGAGTCAAACTCTCTCAAGCCTTCCTCTAAGAACTCTTATGGATTGGGAACTTGGAAATCAAGGAAAGCTTATTTCTCCTCTAAATTTCTCTTGAAACTCCTTCATTTGTCAAGGTATGTGGGTTTTGATCCTTGGTCTCTTTCAAGCAAGGAGACCCAAATTCTTTTCAAGCAATTTTCATGAATTTAGCTTACTTTAAATGTGGATTTCCAATTTTATGATTCATTAAATCCAATTTTTGTATGGGCTATATTTATTTAATGATTTTAAGTTGATTAAAGTCCTATTATGATGGTTTGTATTGAAGTTATGAGATTATGAAGATGTATGTTTCCTTTAAAGCTTGATTTGTGCATGGGTAATTTATGTTATAGTTTAAATATGAATTTAACTATGTTTTCACTTGAATTTCATAATGTATTGTTGATTTAAGTTGAATCTCTATTATCCATACTATTTCTCATTTCATTCATGGCATATGCATACATGATTATAATTTTTATTATGTGCATAGAGTAGATCAAGACCCAATTATTTTTATGTATGAGAATTAAAAAGATTGTGACTATGACAAGAATGTGATCACATATATGTCTAAGATTATGGCTCAAGGCAAATATGGGTGTTTACATCACTATATTTAAGGGAGCATCAATTGAAGTTTGAGTCGGAGTGGGCTATCCCCAAGGGTCCATACTCATCTCTTGAGAAGGTTCTCTAGAGGAGCTATCCTATGCATGAAAAGTATTACATGAAGAATGTTTGGCTTTTAGCCTATTATGCATGATCATGAAGAACGTGTTTTAACCTTTATGCCTAAGAATGCATGTAAATGATTTGAAGTCTTTGTAAATGATTTGAAGTCTTACGCCTCTTTTACAAACATGTATATATATGTATTCTAGTGGGATGATGACCTATTACCTATGGATCGGATGTCAGCATGAACTATCCCGAAGGGTCCATACTCCTTTCCTCAAACTATGTGCCTAACATAGGAGTATGTTTATGCCCCAAAGGGGAAAAGAATGTTAGGGATCTACCTTTCGAAAGTAGGCACTTCTTATCGTTGTGGAGGAGACAACGGGGTTCCAAGGAATACCTCACTTGGTCTCATGTCAGTTACGGTTCCATCCTCAATATATATATGAAGTATTTTCGCATTCATGCATCATGTATCCCATAGCATATTGATACACTATTCCCTTGTTATATGATTCTTTCTATATATATATGTGTGTCCTTGTCATCTAACATTGAATGCAGTCTTGATAAATCATATGCATTGCATGCCCGCATACTTAGTACATTCAAACGTACTAACCCATAATTTTGCCTACATGATCTAACCATGTAGGGACCAGAGACTACCTTCATCCACCGTACGACAGCTAGATTGGATCTTGAGATAATTGTTGTGGTGAGTCCTATCTTTCAAGGACAAACCATCATTCCTCTACCTATGATGTCTTATCTATACCGGGACATGTCTTGGGCCCCGTCCTATCCTATGATTATAGGCATTGTTTGACATCTTGTAAACTCTTGTCGGATCAATATGCTTTGTGTTGTATTTGGAGCTTACGATCATGGTTATCTATTGGATATGGCTATCATGGATTGATTATGAGAATTATGATATGTATGTATGCTTGATGTGGAAATGTGGAAGATCATAAGTCCCTTATTGCTCCCATAGAGTGAGTCATACTTATTTGCCCCTTAGTTCTTATGTGCTATGTGCTATGTGGATCCATGTTAATCCCTATCCCTATGATATCCCCATAGTTTGAGTCCTACTTTTCCGTCCCTTAGAACTATGTGCTTACTATTTATATGCGCTTTTGAATTGATGATGTGTGAATGGATGCTATTGTTTGGGGACTTTCGGATTCCCATTCGCTATGTCACTCTTAGGCCCTAGGATCGGGTCGTGACAACTACAATAAGAAATAATTTAATATTAAAATTTTTTTGTACCCTCAATAAAATATAGTTTAGCCATACAATTATCTAAAAAAATATATAATTCCTTCCTCCATTTTCCCTACTCCCAATTTTTTTTTAAAAAAATATAGTAAAAGCATTTAAAACATAGTCCCTTCAAGGACATCTGATATAATTGAAACGATACAGAGAAGATTAGCATGGCCCCTGCGCAAGGATAACACGTACAAATCGAGAGATGGTCAAAAATTTTCAAAGCATTAATAGAATTCACTAGATATTTGCAAAGTGTTTTTGGGGTAAAGTAGTTGGTGTAAGGGGCAAACTTTGGGTTAAATGGGAAGAACTTTATTACCCTAAAAAGGAAGGGGGCTTGGGATTTAGATCTATCTTTGATGTAAACAATGCATTGTTTGCAAAGTTTTGATGGATTTTCAGAACCTCAACCTCTTCATTCTGGGGTATATTTATGGGGGTGAAATATTGCAAAAAGTTGCATCCCACAATTATGTGGAATTTTGGAGCTTCTCAAGTATGGAGAAAGATGGTAGTAGTCGGGGAGAAGTGGAACATCATATTGGATGGCATGTTGGAGAACTTAACTCTAGTTTCTGATTAGATAATTAGACTAAACAAGGAGCCTTGTTGTTTGTGGATGGAGAAAAGGTAGAAGATGAAATAGAAGTGAAAGAGTTTATTGAAGATGGATTGAATGTGAATATATTGAAGGAAAATTTATCGGATGAAATGGCTACGTTCATATGTATCAACGTCAAGCCTATGATGAAGGATCTAAATGATAAATCCTGCTGGTTAGGGAGTTCTTAATAAAATCAACCTTCCACTTATTAAGACAAAGGAAAGAGGAGATTCCTTGGACTAGATTCATATGGATTAGAGGGTTGTCATCCAAGATTTCTTTTTTTTCTGTGGAGGGTGATAAGGAGGTGCATCCCCACAGATGATAATGTGCAAAGGCTGAATGTCCAGTTAGTGTCAAAATACTAATGCTGTGAGAGTGAAAATAGGGAGATCATGAATGATCTTTTACTAACAACTCTCATAACCTTAATACTATGGAGCAGTTTGCTATTCGTGCAGGTATACCCATTGAATGAAGGTACTTACTCAGCATAATGATTAAATGGTGGGATTTTGATATAAAATCAAAATGAAAAAGCATTTTTAATGTTGTTTCTAGGATTATAGTTTGGGAGCTGTGGAAGAGAAGGAATGAGATTAAGCATAGCAAAAAGGTAACTCATAACTATCTATATATCAATTGCTTACTGATTTGCATAGGTTGATTAAAGTAACCTTCCCTGAAATTAAGAAGATTTCTTTCAAGTGGGAGCAATTAGTGGATCTGATACAGGGATGGAAACCCACATTGTACTATCAGATTGTCTGTTGGTATCCACCAACAAAAGAGTGGCTAAAATGTAATACAAATGTGGTTTCAAAGGGTAATTCAAGATTGAGTACATATGATTTTTGCATAAGGAATGGTGATGGAGATTTAGTATATGCTGAAGCTAATGTGATTGGAATGAATACCAACATGGTGGCTGAGGCAACAACAATTACAAGGGATCTAGAATGATGTCATCAGAGGGGTTATCAAAGGATAATTTTAGAGATAGATTCATTAAGCATAGCCAATATGATTAAAAGATGCTGGAAAGTGTCATAGGACATTAAGGAGTTGGTCAAGAAAATTCAGGAATGCATTAGAACATATCAGATTCACATTAAGCGCATTTTCAAAGAGGGCAATCAGCTTGCAAATTATAAAGCTAATTTGGCAATTAATCAGTTGCGAGCTAAACAATTCAACACATTCAATCAACTACCATCCAAGGCTAGGGGAATTCTTAATATGAATAAGCTACATATTTTAACTATCAGAATTTCTTACTATGGATAAGCTACAGGTTTCAACAATCAGAATCAAACAAGGAGAATTACATTACAGTACCAGAATGAATAGGATGCAATAGATATTTTACAATATAGTGGACATGAGAATATTGCATTACACAAAGAAATATATTAATTTATCACAGCTCTCAAAAAGACTTTCCTACTCCAACAAAGAAGAAGAGGAACGAAACCAGATCTGAGAAGAAGGGCGCCAATCCACCAAGAACTATGACGAAGGGTGAAATCCATCAAAAAGATCCGCATTCAGGCGAGCATGCTGCTGTAAAGTTTCCGTGTCGCCTTCAAATGTAGATAAGAAAGTGTCATGAAACAGACAGAAGCTGGTCGAAAGGAAGCACAAAGGAAAGATACCTGAATCGACAATGCCTGGGTGAATTCTTCATCTTCCATCGACCAAGTGGGTACCGTCCGGAGAGAAAAGCAAACCAGAGGTAGATTAGGCATGAAGACAAGGATGCTAGGAGAAGAGAGCTAAGACGGGCACCTGTGACAGTTGATCTCCAACTCATGAATCAGGTGAAGACGAATAGTCGTTGCAAGGATGAAGATAAAGCGAAGGTTCTAAAACCTGTAGACAAACAGTGGGGGCAAAATGGAAAGTGCAATGTAGGGAGACATATCAAACCTTATGCTTTAGGGGCGCATTTGGCTATAGTTGTTTATACTTTAAGAATTTGCTTTCATATTTTAATTTGGACCATTTGGGTCGGACCATGGTGTAATGGTGGTTATTTGAAATTATAAATAAAACGGACCTATGATCCAAAATACTTAAAAAAATGTAAAATAAATAGCCACTTAAGATTAAAACTTCCTTTGTCAGTATCTATATGTAACACTAATTGACTTCATCGCTGAATAATTGACCATAAATAAGTACAAACAACTAACTTAAAATATTACTTCCTCTGTCCCATTACGTGACATCTTTTCCTTTTTAATCCATTATGTGATATTTTTTTTTTAATTAGTTTTAAAAAAAGTTAGTTCACTAAAAATTTTCTTTGTACCCTTAATGAAATGTATTTCAGTGACACAAGTATCTGAAGATTGTTTGTCTTATTTCTTCTTTTAAATCGTATCAAATCAAATGATGACACATAAGATAATAATATATATTTGAAAATTAAATCTATCATTGATTATTACAAACATAAACCAACACACTACTTCAATCATAATATATTAATTGACTTGTTACAAACATTAAACAACATGCTTGCTTAATTATAATATATTAATTGACTGGCTTTACAAACTCTAAATAAACACGAGTTCAGTCATAATATAAAAATTGACCCAATCTTCTTTTGTCTCCTTAATCAACATCATTAGTACTCCTTGAACAGGATAATAATTAAAAATATGTACTTACAAGTGAAACCCATAAACAATGATTATAAATAATAGTAAGAAAAGAGGATAAGTGCAAACGTGGCTTAAGAATTTAGCAGTATTAGATCCACAAGGTGGAAAGGGTCCGGTCTATAAGAGAAGAAAGAAGATTTAATACAGCTAGGCTCTGATGTAACGTCCCGGGATTCATCTTTAACTCAATATTTTTAAATTAAAACATAAATTTATGTATAAACTAGATATTCGTGTCCGCACTAACACGAATCTAATATCTGTTATTTTTTTGTTTTAGTTTTAGTGATATAGATAAGAATTTAATATGATTTTTAAATATTTTAAATTATTAATATTCTGTCGTAATAGGTCATTAATTATTATGATTAGTAGCATTTTTAACAAATAAATTACAATAGAAAAAATATAAAAATTAGTGATATTTATTAATTTAAATCATAAATTTTAAAAAATATTTCTTGTTATTTTAACCTGTACACCAAAATAAAATATATCATAGGAAAAATTAACAAATAATAAATCATAGATTAAATCCATGGAATTCAAATCTTAGATTGATCTCGCGGACCCTATTATTGACAGCTAAAGCCACTGGTATTTGCTGTATCCAAAAATAATGCAGACGTCATTTTCTCTCTCATTAATACTATTACTATTAGTGTCCAATTCCAAAAATGATGCTCACATTTGCTGTCTGTTTCCTTCTTTTTCTTCAATGAGTGAAACAAACACCACATAGTTTTTTTTCCTTGCTTTCCCATTACATTATTTTTTGCTCTTTCTTCCATTTATCAATCTAAAAGGTTTGATTTTCTTTTCTTGGTCATGTTATGTTATGTTTACAAATGGGCTGCAAAAAAGATTGATTTTTTAAGCCATTTCTGTTTATGTTCTATGCATGTTTAATTTAACTTTTCTGTTTCTTTCTTTCTGTAAGGTAAAAAGGCAAAATCACTCTCTACTCAGGAAGAAAAGAAAGAAAGAAGCTTTTTTCCATTCTTTCTGTTTGATTTTCTTTCTTTCTTTATTTTTTTTGGGGTGTAGGGGTGACATGGGGGAAGGACAAGTAGAGGAACTATTGAAGTTAAGTGTTGTGTCATGCTTGTCTATATTTAGTTTCCTTTTTTGTTCTATTTTCTATGAAGAGATTCACTTTTTCTTGATGTAGAAAAAATCATAATTCTTTTCCCCCTTTGACAAATTAAGCAAGCATTCAATTCTGTCTTTTTTATCTTTTGCAAAATTTGATGATTTTGAGACTTGTACTTTTACTGTGTGTGTGCCCTAAAAACTGCTTCTTTTCTTGATATGCAGTAGTTTTAGCCATGAATCCTTGTCTTCCTGAATGGAATATGGAGACTGAACTCCCTGTTCCACATCAAAAGAAGTCCATGGGGTAAATATATATGTACTCTTTCTTGATTAGTATATTAAATTTGTTCAAAATAAATGATCTTGATTTAGTTTCAACTGGATGGTCTTTCTGTAGATTTGATCATGAGCTAGTGGAGTTGTTGTGGCGAAATGGGGAGGTAGTATTACACAGTCAAACACATAAAAAGCATCCAGGTTATGATCCTAATGAATGCAGACAGTTTAACAAACATGATCAGCCAACATTAAGAGTTGCTGGAAATCAGACCAATTTTATTCGAGATGATGAAACTGTCTCATGGCTTAATTGCCCTATCGATGATTCATCGTTTGATAAAGAATTCTGTTCCCCTTTCTTATCTGATATTTCAACAACTCCTACCCTAGGGGAGGCTGCTCATAAGTCCGTTAGGCATACGGAGGAAAATAATAAGGTTTACAAGTTTGATCCTTTAGAAATCAACCATGTTCTTCCACAATCACATCATTCTGGTTTCGATCCAAATCCAATGCCCCCTCCGAGATTTCACAACTTTGGATCAGTACAGCAGCAGCAGCATCATACAGTAGGGCAGCCTCAGAAAGGTGTTAACTTTCCTCCACCAATAAGGTCCTCTAATGTGCAGCTTAGTGGCAAAGAAGCTAGAAGCAATCTGATGAAAGAGGGGTCTGTGAGGACAGTTGGTTCAAGCCACTGTGGCAGCAATCAAGTTGATACTAGCCGGTTTTCAAGTAGTGCAAATAGAGGGTTGTCTGCAGCAATGATCACTGACTATACCGGAAAAATCAGTCCACAAAGTGATACAATGGACCGAGACACATTTGAACCAGCTAACACATCTTCGTCATCAGGAAGATCGGGTAGCAGTTATGCAAGAGCATGCAATCAATCTACCGCGACCAATAGCCAGAGCCACAAAAGGAAGAGTAGAGATGGTGAAGAACCAGAATGCCAAAGTAAAGTAAGTTACATTTATCTTCGTAGTCTCTAAACATAAAGTAAGTTACTTTTATCTGAAGTTCCATAATTTGCTATGTAGGCTGATGAGCTAGAATCAGCTGGTGGAAACAAGTCAGCCCAAAAATCTGGAACTGCCCGAAGAAGCCGTGCTGCAGAAGTGCATAATCTCTCTGAAAGGGTAAAGTTTGTTGACCTTCCTTTGCATATTTATGTATGTTATGGCTTATTTGAAGACATACACCTTAATTATCAAATGGATTTCTCTTTGCAGAGACGGAGGGATAGAATCAATGAGAAAATGAAGGCCTTGCAAGAGCTTCTTCCTCACTCTACTAAGGTATGGGGCTGAGGTAGCTTGAGGTTGATTGTACTTTTCATGGACAATATTTTTAGATTTCATTTGATCATGAAATTGTTAGCATTTGAAAAGTATAAATAGTATCTGGCACAACCTTAATGACGTAGAGAGTATACACGACTATAATTCAATTGGCTATCGTTTCTTTGTTGATGCTAGAAAAGAATTAGTGAACTCCGTGTCTGGGACTATTTGGCGCTTGTTTTACTTCTACTCTACTTGCTATTTTCAGAAATTTCTAATTTTATGTTTCCTGGCTTACCTTTTTAAGACAGACAAAGCATCAATGCTGGATGAGGCTATTGAATACTTGAAATCACTTCAAATGCAATTGCAGGTATGAGCTCATAAATGATACGGGGTGAGTTAGCGAATCATTTGTCCATGATCCAAATGTTTCTATGTTTAACTTATATATAATGACAACATAAAAAAAGATGATCTATACTATCAATGCATTCAAACCTGTTATAGAAGGTTACGCATCTCAATTACCTGATACAGTGAATATAAGTTAAGGCCAATGTTCGCTTATGGTGATTTTCAGATGATGTGGATGGGAAGTGGCATGGCATCAATGATGTTCCCTGGTGTCCAACACTACATGTCAAGAATGGGAATGGGGATGGGTCCGCCTTCGGTCCCTTCCATTCAAAATGCTATGCATTTAGCTAGGCTTCCTTTGGTTGATCCATCAATCCCTTTGACACAAGCTGCCCCTAATAATCAAGCTGCAATGTGCCAAAATTCAATGTTGAATCAAGTTAACTATCAATGCCATTTGCAGAATCCCAACTTCCCCGATCAATATGCCAGTTACATGGGGTTCCATCCACTTCAAGGCGCTTCTCAGGTTTGATCTTCAATGTATACCTACTTTCATCGTGTACACTTCCTCGCAACAATTGTTCCTGAATTCTCTTTTTATTTTATCACTTCCCTTGCAGCCAGCAATGAACATTTTTGGCTTAGGTTCACATACAGCACAACAAAGTCAGCAGTTACCAAATCCTACTAATAGTAATGCGCCCACCACTTGAAGAGTTATCACTAAGGATGCTATCAGTTGAAAATTCGGTAAGGGACTTTCCCTTGATTTAACATTTGAAAAATTGCAGAGTGAACAACCAATCATAAGGACCTTCTCGACTTATGATTGTTCAATTACTGTTCCATTTTCATCGACCAGTAGTGGTTGAGTTGACCTCAGCAAGAACACACTTGTTGCACCAGTAGTTAAGCATCTTTTAGAGTTATCTGATGTTATACTACTTTTCTTCCATTTTGACAGGACAGGAAATTGCTTCATTTGGCCTATTGTTTACCATGGTACTAGACTAGCAATTAATAACGGAAGATCTTAAGATTTTGGAAGCTAACAGTTCAAATATGTAAGAGACAAAGACACCATATTAATGAAATATATGAACTTCATTGTATGAATTTGTGCGCGACTCGTGGAGACTTCCTCATATAGCAGAGCTATAACTTTTATATATTCTATACAAGCACATAGTCATGAACTTCATTGTATGATTAGTAGTTGGCATCTGTAACTTACTGTATATAACTAAATTTTATGAGGAATAAGAAACCATTTTCAGATACTGATTTCTTGCTTAATGCTTGATATGTAAATATGTACGTGGTTTAGTGTTGTATTTGAAGTCCTTCTACTGTTGTTTTCTTTTTGTTGGTTTCTCACCCGGTGTTTCAGTATCTACATTGGAGCTTGAATAAATCTGTATTCGCACTGGGGAAGTCCCACGTTGAGGGTAAAACACTATCTAACCGCTAGCTTCACCTCTTTGTTCTTCATTTTATTTGCAAAATTTCTCTCTTCTTCTTTTCACAATTTATTTATATCAGCGCTCAATTTGTTTCTAATTATACCTTACTTTTTATGAGCAACTTTTAAATAGTTAATTTGAATTACTATTAATTAACACACGATTTTTCTCGTCTCAATGACACTATCAATCTATATATTAGAATATAATGTGATCAGTATCTTTTGTTTGCTTTTGAAAAAAATTATAAATGACGTGATATTCTATACGTTTTTAATTATGTTCTCATGCATTGAATAATTTGAACCTTCTTGTGAATAATTTCAAACAATCAATTCGGAAAAATAATGCAAGAACAATAAAGGTAAATTAATGTCGTCAAACAAAGAATATGAGGTACTTCAAAGCAAATTTTCTAAATTGGGGGTATTTTTTTCATGATTTTTATCATTGAAATAGCGAGAAAAACTAAATTGTCTGAAATGTAAGGAATATTACCATGTGTTGGTGTCCTAAATTGTCTCTTACCAGATATCTGACATCTTCTCTTCAGTTAACAACCACAATATCTATAAAATTCTCAATCAACTCTCTATTTCAATTCCCGAAAATCATTAGTCCTTTCAACAATACCACCTAAAAATGATACATTTATTACAATAACTACGTCTCAATTCCCAACAAGTTTTATATCAATTTTTACTATTCATGTCGCCAGTCCAATATTATAAAAAGAATAACTTCTCCAAGCACTTTAAATATAAGTAATATCATGTTTGGTAGCTGGTTAACAAGTAATGCAGATTTAGTAATGCGACATTTGGTAGCTAGTTGGTTAGGGAGGTAAGTTATGCATGTGTGGTAGATGGTTAGGAGCTAAGTTATTCATACATAAAATTAATACTTTATTTGATCAACAATTTAGGATTATGAGTATTTCTACTATGCAGGATAGAAGGTGGTGGATCAACATTATATGAACGATTAAATTCTGCTGTACATAGAATTCCTTATAACTTTCTCTGCAATATTACTAATATCTTTGTATGTTTTGTACCAAGGCATATATATATGGTCCCAAAGAATGCATTTCGTTTTCATATTGAGTTATTGACTAGTGTTGATGCAAGTTGTGCTACACAACACTAGTTTAAAGTCAGAAAAAGACAAGTTGGATAACAATATATGGAGATAACAAAAACCATTCAAAGATGGTGGTGTGCATGTGGACCAACTACTATTATGTATATCTTTTTGTTGATGTTAAGAGAGTTGGAAAGGATTGATGCCTCAATAATGGGATCCACCACTCCAACAATTGATGCTATGTATCTTTGTTTGCTATTGGTCCACATATTCTCTACTAGACATCTCAAAGTGAATGTCAAGTCATGTTCACAACAATTCCCTCAGCTACTTGGACAAGACTGATCAACAATGAGAAAAAAGAAGAGGTGAAACTCTACAACATAGGTATAGCATCATTCTTTTGTTAAGTCTCTTATCAATGATTTCACTCCTTTTCATCCTTAAAATTCCTATTCTATGATGCCCAATGGAGCTGGGAGCTGAAGAATTCCTTCTATTTTTAATGGTCATATCTTTAAGGAAAACATTAATCGGAAGTATTGTATTTGTTTGACTAGTTAATATATCGCTTATAAATAATAAATTTTATCTATATATGTGCGCTCGTCTAAATCCTAGAATAACTAATGCTACGGCAAAATTGAAAAAAGATAACTAATTAATTCTCTCTTCATTATCTAAATTGACAATTATTTTTAATATACTTGATAAATTAAAATGGGACAGAGGGAGTAATATAAGGTTATAATTATTTGTTATGCATATATAGTAGCTAGATGTTAAATCCTCTTGACTGCTTGTGTGTTGTCGATTTTGAATCTCTTAGTGAAGATTTTGGCGACATTGGCCTGCTTGCTTGATAAGTATTATAAGTGTGATGTTCCATATGTGCATCCATGAGTTTGAATCCTACTGTGTGAATTGAGTTTAATGCTTAGGTGGAGAAGGATAGAAAGATATACTCTCTTTGTTCAATAATAGTTATCACTTAATACAGAGATTATAAAGTGGCAAATGATAGTGTGATAATCTTATCTAAGTGTCTTTATTAAATATAAGTTATTTAATTAAACATTGAAAAATGAATATTATTTGATCACAAATTAAAGATAAAATAGAAATAAAATGATAAATTATTGACTTTATAAACTAGACAAATATTGTTGAGACGAGAGAAGTATGCTTTATTCGCCAATTTTCACGTGAATTGAAATCATCGAATTTCTCGTATCATAAAATAAACAAATCTTTTTCTATATAGTTATTGAGGGCCACGTGAAATTTATAAAATGTGTAACATACCAATTTTCATGGATAGTTGGAATCATTAAATTTCTGCATGATAATAGACGAAAAATCTACAACTATTAAGAGTCATGTGAAATTTAGAAAATGTGTAACACACCAATTTTCAATTCGTAATAAGAGAATCATGGAATTTGTGAATCATAAGAAAATATAGTAAATCTTTTTCTACAATTGTTAATAGCCATGTGATGTGAAATTTAGAAAATGTGTAACACAATTCGTAGTTAGAGTATCATGGAATTTGTGAATCGTAAGAAAATATAGTAAAATCTTTTTCTAAAATTATTAAGAGGCATGTGATGTGAAATTTACAACATACCATAAAAACTTTTGATGTTTGAAATTTAGAAAATGTGTAACATGGACACCCCTGAAGTATTGGGGTCTCACTTGATAAGGTACGTCTACCTTCAAGGTTAGCTCATTGGTCTGCCTAAATAAATAAAACTAATATTAGTTCTCATTAAATTTAAACCAATAATATGTGATCCTTATTTAATCGATTTTAAATAAAATCATACCGTTACAATAAATGATATTGTAATGAATGACTATTATAACGAAGTTTGTTTGTAGTAAGTGTGTCAAAATTTGAAGGAAAATGATTTTTGCTCTTAACTAAATTGTTGCTTAACTTTTCTTTAAGTTCCCATGTATTTGACTGACATATATGACCTTCAATTAAATTTGGTTTTTTTAATTGACAAATTAACTTTTTACTGACAAATTATTTTCGTGATATTAAGTTTACTAGTTCCATTATTTAGTTATCTTGAGGGATTAGAGTTGCAGGATGATGTATTTGAAGATTAAAAGTATTAAGAATATTAGTGGTCGAGAAACGCAAGTACAACCCAGTAGAAAAGTGGTCCCTCCATGGCTAGAGGGGTTTCCTTGGTTGATCCGTAGCTCTTTAAACGAAAAATTATAATATTTATACATAATTAAAAATATTTTTATTTTATATCTAGTAAATGTTGAATCTCTTTTAATTATTTCGTGTGCTTGTCTTTATAAATTTTAAATTTCCTTAATTGAATTCTTAACTCCGCCACTACATTGCTGTTTCTAAACTTCCTTACATTCATTTCACGTAGTAATTTTATTGAACTACAAAATGAAATTCAATTCCCCAATCCCCCTCCCTC
>JAPFFP010000099.1:5540158-5552051 GCA_026153255.1 Solanum medicagineum
TCGCGAATTAGAGTAGTAGGCTAATTGGTTGGTAAGGTTAGGTGGTTATCTAGTCATGGGGTATAGTAGGGTAGAGGAGTAGTAGTGTTTCATATATCATGTGTTGTCATTATCTGTTGTTTATGTGTTAATTGTATCATATGTACGTATTGTCATGCGCTTTTGGTTATAGTCACTTTTTCTGTTCCATTTCCTTTACTATTTGTCATATCTAGTTTATTCTGCTTATGGGTTTTTGAGACGACGGTTCCTAAGAAACAACCTCTTTACTTCTATGAGGTAGTGGTAAGGTCTGCGTACATTCTACCTTCCCCAAACCTCACTTGTGAGATTCCACTGAGTATATTGTTGTTGTTGTACAATATGTAAAAAAATATAAAATTCTCTTCTTATATACATACGGTCCTCTTTTTTGTTATTAATTCCATAGATAAATATTATTTATAATCATACATTGATTATTATATACTATAATTCTTTTATATATATTCACAACACACAATTTCATTAATTATGTATTTTTAATATTGTTAATAAGATTAGAATATTTAAAAAGTACACATTTGTTTTTCCTTAGAGTAAGAAAACACTTTTCTTTTTCTGAAAGATAAAACAAAAAAAGGACATATCTTAAACTATATTTTTTATCTTAAAAATTTTGTATTATTTTTTCAAATTTTTTTGACACATCTTGAAACTATATTTTTTACTATATCTTAAAAAATATTATATTATTTTTTCAAAAAATTTACTAAATAATATAACATACATAATATTTTTTTTAAAAAGATACATTTATTTTATTGTTTATATTTCTATCACATAGAAGAGCCAAACCAAGGACGGCCAAGGGTATTATTGTAATTTCATATTTAGATATTTTATTCATTTTTTATAAAAGATATTAATTAAATCAATCATATAAGGACAAAATTGTAACAATGACATATTAACAACCATAAGATTTCTTTTTATATATGTGCATAGTGCACTCTAGAAGTATCTTCCTCTCTCCACTCTTTCACTCTTTACCACAATAATTAATTATCAAATAACTAATTTAAAATAAAATGTGTTTAAATAGTTAATTTTTTATTCCTAAAATACTTTTAAGAATTATTGCGTAAACATATTTTTGGTATTAATTTACATAATATATCCACTACTAAAGTTTATATCTTGATTATTAAAATAATCTTAAAAATGATGTATTAATATTTTTTATTTAATTTTAAAAAATATTAATTTTAGTGAGTAAAAGAGAAAACAATTTTTGACTATCAAGAAATTAATATCAAATATGATAAACTATTTAATAGAGAAAATTTGAAGAAAAAAATTGAGTATTCAAATTCCGAGGAATATTAAATAAGGATGATTTCAAATGTATATAATAAATTAATTAATCTACAACAAATATAGTCATGTTTTATTTACATAAAAAATAGCCAAAATTCATAGAAAATATACACTACTATATAATATAGATTGCTTAAAATGAAGAATTTCTATTTTTTAACTTCTGACAAACAATAATAAATGCTAAGCTTGTTTGCAGATGTTTTAGAAAGAAAATTTTAAACTAATTTTAAATAAATTGTGTTTTAATAGTTAATATTTTCTTTCTAAAAATACTTTTAAGGTTTACAACATAAACATATTTTTGGTATTAAATTATATAATATGACTACTACTAAAGTGTGTATCTAGATTATTAAAATAGTTATAAAAATAATGTATCAAAATTTTTATATAATTTTTAAAAATATCAAATTTATTGACTAAAAGAGAAAATAATGTTTGACTATCAAGAAATTAATAATTTAATAATGTACTCATCGAAAAATCAAAAGTTATTAATTTTTCCTCTCTATGTAGGATATTTTCTTAATATCAAATATGATAAACTATTTAACAAAAAAATTGAAAAAAAAACAATTAATATTCAAATTCTAAGGAATATTAAAATACAAAGTAAAAAAAAAAAGAAATTAAAACAAAAACAAATGTCAATAGAAAAGGACTATATATGTCGAGGAATATAAAGAAAAAAATATAAAACAAATAAAGGGAAAAACAATCTGAAAAAGAAAAACAAGTATTTTGAATATATTGTGGGGGTAAAATTCATAGTTTTCTTTTATGACATGATATTTAGAATTCAATATCAATTGTTTTAATTAAATTTAGTATTGATAATAGAAATGAAGTTGCTTTCATTATTTTTTTATTGTTGTGGAATTAGAAATTAACTTTTTAATAAATACTTTTAATATTAATATCAAAATAAATAGAACTATTTTTACGTATCGAAGAGAACAATAAAATGAATCACAATCATCATGACTTGCTCTGTTGTGTTAGTACAGGGAGTTTGACTGAGTTTAGTCTAATTATTATATTTTATTGTGTTAGCATGACAGTCTTTGATCGAGCTTAATCTAATTATTTTAATTATATTTATTAAAAAAAATTACATAAAAATTAATATTTTTGGCTCGTTAGAGAGTAAATTAATGCAATACAAGTCACGTGTGAACAAAATCTCCTTTTTCCTAAACCTATGACATGGTTTATGGTGTCAAATTTCAAGACATAATAAAAAAGAAGACCTTTTTCTATTTTTATGTTTTCTTTTATTAAAAAAAATAACAAGGAAAATACAGGTGGCACAGTAGAGGGAGGTGAGTTTTGACTATAAATAAGAATAAATCCTATACCTTTTTCCCTAATCTACAGAGAGAGAATCCAATTTGTACTCCATTATCAATCACCAACCAAACACTTGCTTCTCTCTCCTCTCTCTAGAATCTTCCCTTTTTTTTCCCAATTTTCATTGGAAAAATTCTGTGTTGGATCATCCTCAATTCCATTTTTGATCACAAAATTGTTATCGCAATTTGTATACGCATGAGCCGCTGTTTGGTCAAGCTGGGGTTCTCTTCAAATTTCAACAATAATCACTTGTTTACTTGTCTTTTGATCTTTCTTCTCCATTATTCACCTAATTTTATTACTAATAATAGTAATAATTCTCTCATTGACTCTGTTATTCTCAGATTATTGTTGAGATTATTAAATTTTAGTATTTTATTATTAAATCCTCAATTCATCTCATGGATTCTCAACACAAGACTAATCGCCAACTCCAAAGAGGTTCGTCTCTTTTTTCTTTATTTTTTATTGAACTTGTATGGTTTAAGCTGAATCGGTGTTTTTTTCTTTTAATGATTTAAATTAGATGTTAGTTTTTGTTTTCAGTGTGTGTGGTAATTTTAGATTCTGCAGGGTTTTAGTATAAAAACAAACTTTGCTTGATTTTGTATTGGTTGAGTTGGAAAATGATCATTCACATTTGATTAGCTTACTGAAATAGTAAATGTTGAACTATGATTATGAGAACCTTTAAATTTCTTATTAAAAAGAAAAGATGAAATCATATAGTTATTGTAACAACAACAATATACCCGGTGAAATTGAGCTTTCTTCCGGCTCAAAAGCGTCCGGCCCACAGGAAGAAGATACTGGATATAAACATATAGTTATTGTACATAAAATTAAATAAAAACCATTTGAAGTTTTCAAAGCATATGCTTTTTGGCATACCTGTTATTGTGACGTGGGCTGCTTTGGTTTTTTATAATCAGACACTTTATGGCTACAAAGTATGCTAAATAAATCTCCACTGAGAGGTATCTGGGACCCTCTAAAAGTCGTTCATTGGCTACTTTGGTCTTGCTTACATCTTGATAAATTAGGAGTTAGTAGATCATTACTTTTGCTTTAGTTAGATAATTGCAATTAGGCAAATGGATGTGATGTTGATTTTACGGTCTGTTATATTTGTTAACTATAAATTGACTAACCATGAATAAATTACTGTGATCTGCTGCCATTCTGATTTTACTGGACCATGGAGGATCGTTTTTGTCCTTCAAGTTATTTTTGTTCTTTGAACAAATAAGCCTTTTTTGTTATCTAAATCCTGATTCCTGGTGCAGCTGATCATTGTGAGATTTATCTTACCCCACTTTTTATTGCTATTGCTAGTCCTTGTACACAATCTTAGTCCTCTATCCTAAGAATGATGATGGGATTTATGTAGTTGCTATGCTAATGCAGCTCCGTTAACTAATTAATGTCTCACTATTCCAATTTTAAAAAATTCGTAAATTGGAGACGGGAGAAATTATTCTTTTGTTTCGATGTTCCCATGTAGTTGGAAACACTACTTATATTTCACAAATTATTAGCAGTTGTTTCTTGATTGGAAGGGCAGGATGACAATTATTGTACTCCTTTCACTTTTCTCCGAATCAGAAGCACATTAATACATTAGATATTATAACAGCAGGAAATATGGTAAACTTTTATTTTGAGGATTTGTATGCCACTCTGTCACTTTTTGAGTCATTTGCCGTTTATTTAATGACCTCAAATATGTATTGTTGCCTAATTACAGGTTTCTCATCGTCTTTTCTGTTACTTTAGCGACTTCTCTGACTGAATTTTTGGTTTTGTCTTCTAGCTCCTTGCTTCTCAAGTGCTGAACAGAGGGCTGATGCTTCACCATCTGTCATTGTGATTGGTGGGGGAGTTTCTGGTCTTGCAGCTGCTCGGACGCTTCATGATGCATCATTTCAGGTATGCATGTAGAAAAGCACGTCTTCACTTGGTTGGTGTAAGTGGTGATGTTTATGTTTAACGAAGATAAATATTTTTCTTTAGGTGGTTGTTTTGGAATCACGAGATAGAATTGGAGGCCGTGTTCACACTGACTACTCATTTGGCTTTCCTGTTGACTTGGGTGCATCCTGGTAATGAGTTCTACTCTTGCTATTGCTTTACAACCAAGACTTTTCTTTTTATTGACAAAATTAAGTAGAACCTCTTTGCTTGTTTTAGAAACTAGTTTCCGAGCACGCGTGTTGTGCATGTATCCTTTATGCAAGTGAATAATTTGTTAAAAATACATAATAATTGTTGAAAATATATAAGATATATTATAAACCACCCATCTTTTTAATCTATTTTCATCAAGTAAATAAATAAATGAAGACTGGTTTATGAACTAAGTGAAGCATAAGTTCAAAATCACATTGAGGATGTATTGTCCTCATCCAAAATAGATTTTGATAAGATATATAGGTCATCATGATTTTTAGTTAAAAATATGGTTTGAAAGTAATTAATTGTATCATTAACAGTTTTATATTTTTACTCAATTAACCATTAATCTCTTCATCCTTTTTTTTTTTTTACACAAAAGTTGGTCTACTTTATGAATGATTGACTGTATTGAAAGATTTGAGCATCATTTGGTTCTAAAAAGGTTCTAAAACTTTGAGAAAGATTATAGCCACATTATAAGTTAAAAAGATTGAAAATGATGACAAATGAAAGTATCTTTTAATGTCGGTCATAAAAACATATTTAGTAGTAGGATTCAAGGATGTGGCTTGATCAAGTGCAGAAAAAGAACGGAAGGATAAATATGATGTAGCAATGCATAAAAAAAACTTTGCTGATGTAAAGTTGATCAAATATTTAAATGAATAATATTTATTAATCCAATCAAAGTGAAATCCACCTCCAAGTTAGAAAAGGAAGCAAATATAAATAAACTACAAAACCAAAACAACATCTCTGTAGAACCTCAGTGCTTCATCAACATAAGGTAGCTAATTAAGATAATAATGGGAAATAGAGTTGAATTTTAGGGGGATGTAAAAATCAATTAGAGTAGATGCAAAAAAGAGCTTTTCGCCTCACAAAATTGTTGTTGCCAATGTATATAGCGAAAATTGTCAACAGTCAGATCTTGATCTAGCATTTATTCTGCAATTTTTCTGTGGTGTTTATCTACTCACTGGTCTCAGCCAAGAAACGATAAACAATGTTGAAGAGAACATATCGCTTAAAGATATATTTACCGTTAGAAGAAGAGGTCCTACAAGTGTTAAGGCGGCTTAGGTGCAATAGACTGTAACAAGCTTCCTTATTGATTGTCCAGGAATATGAAAAATGGAAAAAATGAACTTATAATTAACACTCTGGTAACTCAACAGGTTATCCATAAATGTATGAAATTAAGAATCATTGTATGAACAATCACTACAGCCAATTGAAACATGCCGTCAATTAAAAAAAAATGGAACAATCGATGAATATAGTAGGAAATACAAAAGGACATCATAACAAATTCTAACGCATAAAAGATCATAATCTATGACTCAGTTTATTATATAATATTTTTACTTTTTTGTAATAAACATTGAGGGGATAATTAATTTCTAAAGGTAAAATGATCATTTATCTTAAGGAGCATTTTTATAATCCAACTTTTAATTTAGAGGCTTCCCACTTATAGTATAACTAGTATCTGGACATGCGCGTTGCACGTATCCTATACTAATCAAGTACAAACATATTTGATATTAGAATAGTGTAAATTATGATGAATTTGAAAGAGGAAAACACAAGGTCGAAATGGTGGATGATGAATCTATTCAACTAAAATAACTATAATTCATAGTAGAACATAATAGTATTGAAAATATGATATCTCCGATAGATAATATTTATTAGTTATCAAAGTTATTAATTATAAGGTTTTAAATTCATGGACAAAGATTATAATAATTAATATTAACAATTTTTAGAGTTTTCACATTAAAATTGATGCGACTCTTTATAGGTTGAGGTTGCGCTATTTCAAATGTCGTTTTAGACTTGAATACTCCCTACATAATTAGGTGATAGAAAAGCCGATGATGTTAGTATCACAAATCAAGAAAAAGTTGTGCATAACAATGTTCATGTCATGTATATAAAGAGTATGATGATAGCAAATTTTTAACTTTCCTTTGGTGAATCAACCATTTGTTTTCACTATTTGATGACGACTCAATAAATCCCTTAACATCTTGTAAGTGTCGAAATGTGAACGGGTGCAAACCGGTAATTGAGGCTTTTAGATCAAAACCATAAACATACACGGATGCTTGATAAAATTATAATTGAAGTTAAGTTTCTAAAGAAAAATTGCCGAACAATCTTGCAATGCATGAGCACAAGAAAAACTAGAAAGGGGAAAGAATTAAGCAAGGAAACTATATTTTTTAAACATTAAATTTTCCCTTGTTAGCAAGGATGTTATATATCATGAGAATAAATACAAGAGGCAGGTTCAGGTTTACAACAAAATACAACAAGTATAAAATTTTTATTCTTCACAAAAAGAGGGTTGGGAGATTATTATCTACAAAGTAACCCCAGACAAATAGAGACAATTAGTAAGTTAGCTAACAAAATAGTTGATCATATCATATTAGAATCCAATGAAAGGCATTTGGACTTTGTCCAAATGAGGAGGACACTTAGCTCCATTGGGAAGCTGGAAGGAGTCAAACATAAAGTTTGGCAACTGTTATCCCTCTTTTCCAAGTGATACGCAATCTTGCTAGCCTTTCTAAACCGATGTGAGACTTTCACATTAGCTTTGTGAATTCGTCATGTGTTGAATCTTCTCAAGATTGAAATTGAGCATATGAAACTGATCATGATTTCCCAAGATGTTATCCTAAAGTGATAAAGATTTTTTAAATTTTGTTATAAATGAGAGTATTTAGAGATCATTAGTGGGGAATATGAATAGAATTATGAATTGATGTTAGTTAATACATGAAACTGTGGAATAATGAATAAGAATTGGGACAATTCATATTCATTGACTTGGTTACAGTTTTGCTGCTTCTAATATGAATCAATGTTATTATTATTTGAAAACGTTTTGGAGTAATAATTATTAGTCTTTAATAAATATATATACACTCAATTTAATAGAATTTGTTTGTACTATTTACTATTTAATTAATTATTATTATAATATCTCAATTTAGTGTAGAGGTAAAATGGTAATCCAATTTTCAGCTAAGGAGCTTCCCACTTGTAGTGATATGATATGATTTGGTGGTGGTGATTAATTGGCTGATCTTTTTAGGTTGCATGGTGTCTGCAAAGAGAATCCTCTGGCACCACTCATTGGAAGACTAGGACTTCCTCTCTATCGTACAAGTGGGGACAATTCTGTGTTGTACGACCATGATCTTGAGAGGTTTGTATTTCAAGCTCTTCTCACCTCTCACATGTCAGTTTTTCTTAACATACAGCATACTCACAAACAAATATTTGCATAAGTCTTTTGACATTATGTGTCTAAGTTCGGTTGTATCAGTGATTGCATAACTATTTCCCTGACCTTATGTAACACAATCATTTCACCTGGCTTTAATTCTTCAGCTATGCTCTTTTTGACATGGATGGTAATCAAGTTCCCCAGGACTTGGTGTCTAAGGTTGGCGAAACATTTGAGAGCATTTTGAAAGAGGTATGTCCCTCTCTCGCTGCACCTTCATTTCCGTTTACTTTGGTTGTTGAATTCTTCATGGAAAAGAATGCTTGTTACGTTCTTCAAAATGTGTGGTGGTGTGGATATTTTCTGATGTGATCTGACTCACTATTGTTGCAGACTGAGAGCATTAGACATGAATTTAGTGAAGACATGTCTATTAGCCGTGCTATATCAATGGTTTTTGATAGGAGACCCGACTTAAGGTACCATTTAGTAATGTTTTATTGATACACTGATATCCTCGCCTTATCTAAGCTGAAATATTAAGAAAAATACCACTTGTACTAAGTGACTTTTTTTGTCACAGGCTTGATGGCATTGCTCATAAGGTGTTGCAATGGTACCTTTGCAGAATGGAAGGCTGGTTTGCTGCAGATGCTGATACCATCTCACTCAAGTGCTGGGACCAGGTAGATTTCTTTGCCTCCTTTTAAGATAAAGAAGATGCTTATATCTAACAGAGCATTACTTGCAGAGACCTCTGGGTAACTAGGTTAATATATAGAAATGTTCTCATTATAGTAAAACAGTTTTTTTGGACTTCAGAAAGAGTGCGATATTTATCTCCTTTTTGGCATATTGGTTCTATGAAGTCTGTTAGCGAAGCTCACTAGAAATGATACCATTAGATGAAGAAAGAAGCACCTTGATGATGATATAGGATAGACATTGGAATTTGATATTAGTGACTTAGTGAGCAATGATAGTTGGCAAAGATCGAATATCATAGGATATACAATAGCGTCTGTAAACAACAATATTTCTAGGTTCTATTCTGGTAACTGGATGTCAAAACTTATGTCTACCATGTTGATGCGTAATGCTAGATCTGCTGTTCTCATAAGATTTCAGCTCAAAAATGTGTTTTCTTAGCTTCTTTATTAATATCATAAGTGCTTGATCATTAGTAGAAGCAAATTAAATATATGAGGGTTACCCTCCTTGGTATAAAAGCCTAGCTCCCATTGTCACTTCTTTACCCAATACACAGATATGTTGTGTCCCCCAACATGCAACCTTGTATGCCCTACACCTCTTTTGGTTATGGCACTATCAAACTGTTAACCCTGGTCAAACATTGGCTTATGTAGGAAGTCTATTTTCCTTTTTACCATATAAGGACCAACTTACCTAAGATTAACTTGTTAGAATAGATTCGTTACTACCTAAGTACCTTTTGGAAAAAAAAAAGGGGTTCCGTTGTATCTCAATTGTGGTCACTGGCTGGTACATGCTTGTACAATTTAACTGTTCTAAAATTCACTGTTGATCTCTTCCTTTGGTTAGATCCACTATATTCAACATGCATCTGTGAGGAGGACCATAATGATACTTAATAAATTATATAGATAGTGAGTGAGAGCCATTTCATTGTATGACCAATTGTTTTTCTCGTATCTCCATGTTCTTGTTTGTATTTCTGTTGCTATGAGAAGTTTGACATCTCTCTCGCTGCGCGTGCGCACACGCGTGCGTGCAAGTGTAAAGAGAGAATCAATGTTCCTACATGGTATGGTAGGTTAAAAAATGCAAAGCCCATGTATTCGAATGAATCTTCCTAAATTTAGAGATACCACGCTAAGCAAAGCTCAGATCTTATAACCTGTTCGTGTGTCAAAACTAACCTTAATGTGAGATGTCCAAGGTTCTGGAAGATAAAAATATTCCTAATTGTGTTATAGATATAACTGTATTTTTATGCTTGTATCAGTAGATAAAAGGAAAAGGACAAACAAATTCCTGTTCGGTTTCCTGTCCCTGCAAACATTACTATTGATAAGGCTTACACATTCAGTTTTGTGATATACAGGAAGAATTGCTTCCTGGTGGGCATGGTCTTATGGTTCGAGGATATCGTCCTGTCATCAACACACTAGCGAAAGGGCTTGACATTCGCTTAGATCACAGGTAAGAGAAACCTACTTCTCGGCATCTCTGTCTCTGCATGTCCTCTTCTCTAAAGAAAAGGAAAAAGGAGTCTGAATGACTAATTTGTTGTTTCCGGAACCTCTTTCAGGGTTACACAAGTAGTAAGACGTTATAATGGAGTCAAAGTGACTGTTGAGGATGGGAGAACTTTTGTAGCTGATGCTGCTGTTATTACTGTTCCTCTTGGTGTTTTAAAATCAAACCGGATCAAGTTTGAACCCAGATTACCTGAATGGAAGGAGGCTGCCATCACCGAACTAGGTGTAGGGATTGAAAACAAGATTATTCTGCACTTCGAAAAGGTGTTTTGGCCAAATGTTGAGTTCTTGGGAGTAGTAGCTCAGAGCTCATATGAATGTAGTTACTTTTTGAATCTTCACAAGGCCACTGGCCATCCTGTCCTAGTTTATATGCCTGCAGGGCAGCTGGCCCGTGAAATTGAGAAACTATCAGATGAGGATGCTGCCAATTTTGCTTTTAAGCAACTTCAGAGGATCCTTCCCAATGCGACTACTCCGGTAATGTTGCAATTCTCTGTGCTCCCTTTTTTTATTACTAGTCTCTGGCCATGTGCAACTTTTTTATTACTCGTCTCCGGTAACACACATGTTTCCTATGCTAATTGATATAAATATTTTAAAATAATATAAGTAATATTAGAATCAGTATGTGATGAGTTGCACAAAATTTGAAGGAAAAAAATGTTAGTCCAAACTTATGAATGCTTAGAATATTTGATTGATATCTACATATGTGAGTGCACACTTCAAAAAAAAAAATAATAGAACTTAGACACTTGTGCAATAGAACCAGAGAGAGAAGCAAATGTAAGAATCCATTTAAATTGAGATCATCTTTCAACTTTTTGTGTGTACACGCGCGTGCTACCCTTTTGCTAAAATAAATGAAAAGTAAAAAGGAGATGAAAAGAGAAAATTACTTACAAATTACAAAGAACAATAAGAATAGACCTCGAAGGCAAAAATGATAATGTTGGAAATGCAAGCATCAAATCACTAATAATGTTTTCCTTCATATCAGAAATCAATAGCTTAGTTTTAAAAAAAAAAACGACAACAATGTTATTGTAAGTTGGATGTTCACCGAAATAGAGGAGATGAGGCTTCAAGGAGAACTACTTTTTGAGAAAGAAGCAAATGTAGTAACCTCCACCATTAAGCATTAGTTATTTGTGAATACAATGACTGTTCATTGTCTCATTGTTACAACCTTTCAGTTCCCTCAGGACCTTTCATTGCAACCGATTACTGCTTTTTAGTATTATGATTTTATTTATATATTCTCTTAATAAGCAGCAGTTTAGCTGCTTCTCATCTGTTTCATTGTTCAACACTTGTCCTTTTGTATGTTTAAGTTATTAATGGCTTGGTGGTGAAAACTTTAGTTTACTTGTGGGAAGTTGTGTGTTCAAGCCTCTGTTCATCCTTAATTTTTTTTTATCTTCAATTCTCTTAAGTTGTTAAGTCATACTATGAAGGTTTGGGAGAGAGTGGTGGAGAGGAGGGTGCGTAAAGTAGCACCCATCACGGA
>JAPFFP010000099.1:5558163-5589643 GCA_026153255.1 Solanum medicagineum
TATTTTGATCCAATCGAGGACTTCCGACTTAAACTTAATTATGCACACCAAATTCACTTAATACTCTAATCATGTACCGGAAATATACTTAAGTTCAAATTACACGACATCCACAACAGAATTTCCCAATTGTATAATTATCCTTAATTTAAAGAAATACGGGGTTTAACAGGGGCCATTTGGATACTTGCATGATAACTATTGTTGTAGGTAAATTCGATCAATAGCAAGTGGTCGCCCCAATTCCCCTTGGAGTCGAGAATGCAAACCCTTAACATATCCTCCAAAGTCTGAATGGTGCGTTCTGCCTAACCATCTGTCTAAGGGCGGAAAGCTGTACTCAGGTTTACCTTGGTACCCAATCCCTTCTGAAAAGATCTCTAAAATTGGAAGGTGAATTGAGATCCTCTATCCGAGATGATAGACAAGGGAACTCCATGCAACCTCACAATCTCATGAATGTACAACTTAGCATACTCCTCTATAGTGTTAGTCATCTTGACTGCTAAGAAGTGAACGATTTGGTCATCCTATACACGATCGTCCATATCGAATCATGTTGCTTTCGGGACCTTTGTAGACCGGTAATGAAATACATGTTGATCATCTCCCATTTCCATTCAGGAATTTCAAAGCTCTGGGCTAACCCACATGGTCTTTGATGCTCAACCTTGATCTATTGACAATTGGGAAACTTAGAGACAGACTCAGGAATATCTTTCTTCATTCCATTCCACCAATAGACTTCTCTCAAGTCGTGGTACATCTTGGTGGAGCCAGGATGAATAGAATATTTGGAGCTATGAGCTTCATCCATGACCATCTCTCGAACACCATAAATATCGGGAACACATAATCTACTCTGGTATCTCAACACTCCAACTCTCCCTTTGGAGAAGATTATCACCTTTTGCTTGTGGACAACTTCTTTCAACTGGAGCAAGATAGGATTTTAGTCTTGCTTTTTCTTTATCTATGTCACTAAAGATGAAGCAGATCCATTCTGAACATTGATCCCGCCTTCATTGTTTTCTTCAAGTTGTACTCCTAATTGGGCCAATCTGTGCACTTCCTTAGCCAACTCTTTTTTTCCTTCCTCCACATGGGCGATGCTACCCATAGATAACGTGCCAAGAGCACCAACAACAATGTTAGCCTTACCTAGGTGGTAGAGAATGCTCATGTCATAGTCCTTGAGCAACTCCTGTCATCTCCTCTGCTGCAGGTTGATCTCTTTCTGACTGATGATAAATTGCAAGCTCTTTTAGTCAGTGAACACGTCCGCATACACTCCATACAAGTAGTGGCGCTAGATCTTAAATGCGAACACCACTGCTGCCAACTCGAGATCATGCGTCAGATAATTCTTCTCATGAATCTTAAGTTGTCTGGAAGCATAAGCTATCACCTTTTCTCTCTACATCAGCACACAACCCAGTCCAACTCTGGATGCATCATAATATATCACAAAGTCTTCTGCCCATCGGGTAAGGTCAAAACTAGTGTTGTAGTCATTTTAGTCTTCAACTCTTGAAAACTTCTCTCACATTCATCAGAATTTGACCTTCTTTTGAGTCAACTTGGTCAATAGTGCGGACAAGGAAGAAAACCCATTAGCAAACCTGCAGTAGTAGCTTGCCAACCCCAAGAAACTCCTTATGCCAGTTAGAGAGGTCAGTTTGGGCCAGTCCTTAACCTCTTCAATCTTCTGGACATCCACTTGAATACTATCACTCGAGACAACATGACCTAAAAAGGCCACTGACTTGATTCAGAACTCACACTTTGAAAACTTTGCATATAATTCATGGTCTTTGAGAGTTTGAAAACCACTCTAAGATGATTGACATGCTCATCTTCATCCTTAGAATACACCAGGATGTCATCAATAAATATAATCACGAACATGTCATCCTGGTGTATACTTTGTTCATCAAGTCCATGAAGGTTGTAGGTGTATTAGTCAACCTATAAGACATGACCAAGAACACAACATGGCTATACCTTGTCCTTAAGACGGTCTTTGGGATATCACATTCCTTCACTTTCAGTTGATGGTAGCCCGATCTGAGGTCTATCTTGGAGAACAAGTGGCAACCTGAAGTTGGTCAAACAGATCATCTATCATAGGGAGAGGATACTTATTCTTTATTCTGTCCTTGTTCAGTTGTCGGTAATCTATACACATTCTGGGAGACCATCTTTCTTACACACGAATAGAAAAGGAGCACCCTAAGGAGAAGCACTAGGCCTTATGAAACCCTTCTCTAACAAGTCTTTCAATTCAGCGGGGGCCATCCTATAAGATGAAATTGAGATAGGTTGGGCATTGGGGAGAACATCAATCCCAAAGTCAATCTCCCTATCAGGAGTGACTCCAGGCAGATCCTCAGGAAACTCATTTATAATCGGGACTGACTCTAGAGTAAGGGACTTAATATCATTAGACTTAACTCACACGAAATGGTAGATACAACCTTTAGAGATTAGCTTTCTAGCTCTAAGACAGGAAATAAACTTGCTGTTAGGCGCAACAGAACTCCCTTTGCACTCTAGGACTGGTTCATTAGAAAATTGAAACTAAACAATCCGGGTCCTACAATCAACGGAGGCATAACAGGTTTGAAACTAATCCATGCCAAGAATCATAACAAAATCCACCATCTCCAACTCTACCAAGTTGGCCAAGGTATCTCTATGGTAGATAGATACTACATATGTCACGACCCGGACCTAAAGCCTAGTCGCGACATACGAATGGGGAACTCGAAGGAACCCTAAACAAGCCTCTTAGCATATCATTACACATCCTTTGTCGCGAAAATGATTGAATACCATTGAAAGAATAGAAATAAGGGTAAATGGGCTAAGGCAGAACTTCCATAATGTAAAATCAAGAGACAAGAGAGTCAAGACTCATAGCATAATTACACATCATGGCCAACAACACCTCTACTATGTAGATACTTAACAAGGACCAAGACAAGCAACCGGGCTCACCCTCATAGTCAACATACATCAAAGAAAGAGAAAGATTTTTAATACATAACATAAGATCAAAGACATTGTCCTCGAAATGAAGGACTCACCAACTAGCTTGAGTGGATACCACTAGCTATGTCGAGGAGGATGATGACCAAATGGAGCTCTGATCCGTACATGGTAGCATCATGTAGGCATAGAGTATGTGTTAGTACATTTGAATATACTAAGTATGTAGTATACAATGCAACAAGAGATAGGCAACATAATCGAAATGCATAATCATGAGCAATAGATAGCATAATAATAATGTGACATATATGAATGGTGCTTGAAGTAAGACATGTTTATATAGAACATATTACATATGTAAGAAGAGACCATCATCATAGACCAATACTAGTACTCAGAATCCAAGGCTTAGCACCCTTTTGGAGGGTGATCAAGGTATATACCCCTCAACCGGTAGATGGAAATCACACCCTCCATCAAAGTGTTCAAGGTATCAACACCTCAACGTGGTTAATAGAATCCACACCCTCCATCATAGTGGTCAAGGTATCAACCCTTTAACATAGTTAATGGACTACACACCCTCCATCGTAATGGTCAAGGCAAGCACTCCCTCAAAGTGCAACCCTAGGGATACTTTTCAAGAAATCATCATAATATTACATTACTTTTATCACCATAAAGTCATATATCTCATATGCCAAGCATTAGGCCTTCAACAACTCAAGAATCAATAATCGGACATTTTATCGAACACTTGGATGGTGTATAGTGCTAGTATAAAATCATGCAAATCAAGAGTGGAATCATGCTAGAAAATTCAGTATAAAACTATCAATAGATACTTGGCCACACCCTCAAGCAATATACATCAAAATACTTCACAAAATCTAACAATAGATCTTAGATTCATAGCTCAAAAACATGGTAAAACATTCATAATTTCATGAAACCCCAACATAGTGTGCAGTGAATTTTATAATAAGCAAGACCCATGAGTAAATCAACTTTAAATGATGCAATTTTAGGTAAAAGAAAGTTTGGGAATCATGGGTGAAAGGAACCCATGAAAGAAACCCACATACCTTGACTTTGGAGAATAGCTTGATGAAGATTTGAGATGGAGACTTGAAGCTTGGATGAATTCCTTAAGATCCAGAAGAGACTTGGACACTTGAATTTTAAGAGAAATATTAGTCTAAGGATTTGAGAGAGTATTGGAGAATGTTTTGAATGATATGAGGGTGAAATAATGCTAAGTATAGGTATTTTCACGTATGAGGAGGTTTAGGCCCAAGAGCTAAAAGCCTTGGACCGAGTTAATAAAACTGGGGCGCGAATCTTCACTGTTTTTTGCCAACTTTGAAATCTCGAATTTTAATATGGTTGCTCATCAGGGTTAGACCCATTCCCCACTCAATTTGACCCTTTGATCAAGAATATGAAGTCATATTTTTGATATCACGCACGAATTTTGAGATATATGTAAAATTACGATTTCGGCCACTTCCGAGGCACATTTTCGGGCACTTTTTAGGGTCATTTCAACAGAATCCCTGTAAACCCTCTCAGCTAAGATAGACTCACCAGTAGGAGAGGAAATAGAGAAAGTTTCAAGAAAACACTTTGGAAGAATTCTAAACCAGCTAGCCATATAAGGAGTCACAAAAGATAAAGTGGAACCCGGGTCAAGCAATGCATAACAATCAAAAGTAAAGACTCGAAGCATACCCGTAACGACATCTGGGGCCACCTCCTGATCTTAACGATTACCCATTGCATAAAGACGGTTTGTCTCACCTCCTGTACCTGTAATAGTACCCCTCTGATGACTGCCAACTAGGGGTGCTATGGAGGACTGTGCTTTATTGCTTCCATCACCTCGTCTTCTAATAGGGCACTCACTCTTAAAGTGACTAGTCTGCCATATATACAACAAGAATCTGTGCCCACATGGCACTCACCCGGATAAAGCTTGCCATACTTGCCCCAGGGTGGCTTTCCCCTTGAACCTTGAGCTACACTCTCTTGGGATTGAGAACCCTGAGCCCTGAAATTCTAGTGACCATAAGACTTCTAATCATACCTGTTTTGCTTTACGAGTGCACTCGCTAAAGAGGGTGCATAACTAGAAGACCTCTTCTGAAAGTAGGATTTATCACTCTTATTCTGTCTATACTGGCTAGGCTCATGCCCTGTTGACTTAGCTTTCTTGCTCAGATGCTCTTCTCTATCTCTCTTTTTATCTTCCTCGGTTTGCTAGGCATATACCATGATCCTGAATATGTCCATACCGAGAATCAACAATGCTACTTTGCACTCCTTTTTTACATGCCTGCCCAAGCCAGACACGAAGTTTCACATCACTGCCCTCATGTCTTTGGACCATCGCAGGAGCATACATGGACAACTTAATAAACTTGGGACCGTACTCTTTAACGGTCATCCCCTCTTACTTTAAGTTGATGAACTCATCAACCTTCACGTCCCTCAAATCTTGGCGAAAGACGTGGTCAATGAACGCAGTCTCAAACTCATCCCACTCAGCAGGCTCGGCATCTTTACCTCGGCTATCCTCCCACTGGTTGTACCAGACATTTGTAACATTTTTCAAGCTCAACTCCTTCACCTCATTAGCATTCATGACCCTCAGAACCTTTCACATCTTGTTGATGAAGTTCTGCAGGTCCTCCTCAACCTTTGACCCTGTATAAACCAGCGGACTCATTTTTAAGAAGTCTCTGAGCCTAGTTGTAGTCGTGGAATCCTATGAGATGGAATTAAGGGCCTGAGGACCTCGACTATTACCTTGGGAGACCATTAGTTGGGTGAGCATGGTAATGGCTCCCCTAGATTCTGGGTCTGTGGTGGAGGCTGGCTATGCTAGGGGCGCTTATGGAACCTCAACAGTTCTGGCCGGTCGACCCCGTCTTCTCGTCCCCATCTGAGTAGGGACCTCTGGTGGGGGATCCGCAGCGTTTGGGGCTGAGACATATCTTTGGGCCTCAGTACGTTTTAGAGGCATGATCTGCAAACGTGTAATGCACGAATTAGAAAAGAGTTTTCATAGAGTTAAACTCTACCGCACGAACTTAGAACATAGAAGAAGGGTAACTTTTCCTAATGTCCTATAGCCTCCTACTTATGAAGTGTAGTGCACAATATACCCATAAACAAAACTCTACTAGACACGGCTTCATAGACTCCCTAAGACTCTTGAACTTTGTGCTCTGATACCAAGTTTGTCATGCTCCGGGAGGGTACCTTGGACGTAACCAACACTCAAGACTATTGCTAGTCCCCAAGCGAATCGTCTGGTCTCAAAATAGTCATTCAATCAACTATACAACCGAAATCATCAGGGGATTAAGTAGATACTATAGAGGGCAACTCAAATCATATCTATAGCAAGAATAAGGGCCATAGGCCAAAACTAATCTCAAGATCCATGGCATAAAGTATATTCAAGAAACTTAGATTTAAAACGGGAAAGATCCCAACACCAAAACCATCATCTCTATGTCTATGAAGCTTCTACTTCTACAGTCTAAGAAGGTGTCATGACAGGCCATGGCTACCACAAACTCATAAGGAAATAGCTAAAAACATGTGAAAGGAAATAAATGGCATCCTCCGAATGGAGGGGAGGACTCACCAAATCTCTGAACTAGGAAGTGCTAAACCTCAATGGGGCATCTGCTGAAGTCCTATGCTATTTGCAGTATCTGCATCATAAAATGATGTAGCGCCAAATGGCATCAGTACGTAGAATGTGCTGTATAAACAGAAGTAACATGGAATAATCTCAACTCATAAGATACATACTCAGAATGATAAGCACTTATCTCATGTATGGATAAGAGGTAGACATTGACTCGTCAACATCATTCAAGACTCAAGCCATCAACACAACCTCAGAGTACTAACAATGGGGAACCTAGCTGGGAGTTTCTTGGACCTACAACCATCACCTATGAGTTGATGATGATACAACAAAGTGATGTCGCTGCGGCATCCGCCCTTTCACCCCATAAGCCACTAGGCAGATGTCGCAGCGACATCGCTTCGTATCATCACCGGCTCATAGGTGGTGGTTGTAGGTTTGAGAAACTCCCAACTAGGTTCCCCACTGCTAGTACTCTAAGTATGAGTTGATGGCTTGAGCTTGAATGATGTTGACGAGTTAATGTCTACGTCTTATCCATACTTGAGACGAGTGTTTATCATGCTAAGTGTGTATCTTATGAGTTGAGATTATTCTATGTTACTTCTGCTTATATTTGTTATTCAGCTATTTTACATAACGTGCATTCCACGTACTGATGTTATTTGGTGCTGCATCATTTTATGATGCAAATGCTGTAGATCGAGGACTTCAGCAGACGCCCCGTTGCGGTTCAACACTTCCTAGTTCAGAGATTTGGTGATTCCTACCCTGCATTCGGAGGATGCCATTTATTCCCCTTCACATGTTTTGAGCTATTTCCTTATGAGTTTGTGATAGCCATGACCTGCCATGACACCTTCTTAGACTATAGAAGTAGAGACTTTATAGACATAAAGATGATGATTTTGATCTAGGGATCTTTCCCGTTTTAAATATGAATTTCTTCAATATACTTTATGCCATGGATGTTGTGATTAATTTTGGCCTATGGCCTTTATTCTTGCTATAGATGTGATTGAGTTGAGTTGCCCGCTTTAGTATCTACTTAATTCCCTGTTGATTTCGGCTGTATAGTTGATTGAATAATTGTTTTGAGACCAAGCGGTTCACTTGGAGACTAGTAATAGTCTCTGAGTGTCGATTACGTCCAGGGTACCCTCCGGGGGCGTAACACTAGTGATGGAGTAGACCCATTATATGTCAACGTGTATCTACCTTGGCTATACCAGTCCTGCATTTGTTCCTTAATTGCGTTGAGTTTCTTCCAATAACAATTACAGTCTGTAGGAGGTCTGTGGTGCCATATGGACCCATCCTTTCTTATGTGTATCCCATGAACCCATTTAACCTACAATGACTCTTTATTCACTGTAATCTGCCATAATAGTTGACCAACTGAAGCTATATTCCAGATGATACTACCCCTTACTATTTAGCCCTCTGAGTATTTTGTTTGTTATACCTTATTATTATATATACTATTACTGACAATAGTTTATATATTGTTACAATACCCTCGGAACTTTTTTTAAAAAAAAATCAAAACATTTTTATGCTAAAAATCACCTTCTGAATTCAACAAAATCATCAAAAATCGATTTTGAATGTTTGAACCCCAAGTGTTGACCAAAGTCATCTCTTGATTCCAAAATAATTTAAACTTCCTATTTACTACCTCAAATCCACGAAACAACTCTAAATATAAAAATCTATAATGCTCCTTGACTAAATTTCACATTTTGGAGTAGCTGGAACTGATGAAATTTAATTCCAAACTCATAATTTTGCTTGGTACAAAAAATCACTTTTGAACAACTTAAAGCCTCCAAAACTCAAAAACTTTCAAATTGTACAACTTTACTATAAAGCTTCAAAACCAAGCTCACGAACTAGTTAAACATGACTTAAATCAACTATCAAGAGGGTAAAATGATAATTTTTTTTTAAAAATTTCAAAAAATGATCTTCAAGATCTTACAATTACCTGGTTCAAAAAGATAATCAAATTAATATAAAATTTAGACTACATCAAATAAAACTTTTTAAGCTCAAAAAGTTTTTAATCTATTCAACATGGCTTTATTTGGCAAGGCGCCTGATAATTGAAATTGGTAAAATTATTAGGATAGTAATTATCAACCTAGTAATTGTACAGCCTACTAAGTACGATGGCTTATTTGTTTGCCACAATATAACGACAGTGTATTGTTTGGATGCACAAGTGCAATTATAAGATTATATAAATTTTAAAAATAAAAATTAATTATTTACAACAACAACAACAACAACAACAACAACAACAACATAACCTGTGAAATCTCACAAGTGGGGTATGAATGGAGTATGGGGAGGGTAAAGTATATGGAGACCATACCACTACCTCACAGAGAAGTTGTTTCCGGGAAACCTTCGTCTCAAAAATCAAGCTCCATTAGTTGAAGATACTTTAAAAATTAATTATTTAAAGTTAAACTTTATATTAGACAAATAAGGACCTTATAAATGACATTAAATTCAATATTTAAGAATATGTCATCTTTTGAAAACATATTACTAAATAAACATATGTTCTTAACTAATCCATAAAAAATAACTAATTTATATTATTAAATTAGTATACTTTAATTATTATTAATAAAAAATAAAAGTGTAAAATTTGATGAACATCATGAAATGCATGTTTGGCAAAAATGTTAATATTATAATTATTAATATTAAAGAAAAGAAAATTAAGACTACAACTTTATTCAACAATGAATTCTACTTTAGTTTATAAATTAAAATACTAACAAAATTATATAAATAAAAAAATAAACCGGAACAAATAAAAAAATACAAACCGCATGAAATCACATAAAGAAGTAAACATTGAGAATGAGCAGGAAATAAAAAATAATAATAAATATTTTTAGAAAAATATTAGAATAATACAATAATAAAAATAAAATACATCAAAATAAAAAATAAAAAATAAAAATAAAAATAAACTGAAGAAAAGAACTTTAAAAAGTTTTATATAATTACATGGTGTAATTACACCAATTTCTTACCCTTTCTTTGAAATTGAGGAGCATAATTATCTCTTCTACACGCAACGTATCTGTTGTGAGATACTTTCTCCGTTCACTTTTAGCTGTCAAGTTTTGACTTGAAACACTTATTAAGAAAACAATTATTTGTATAGTAAGTATATCATTCATTGATAGGGCATAAAATATGTTTACTCATTATATTTTCAAAGACATTAACACGACAAAAAATTAAGGATATGATTGAAAAAAAAAATTATCCTACCTTGATTTGTCAAAAAATTGACAAGTAAAAGTAAAAATCAAATTAGAAATCTTTTGCAATTAAAAGTGAAATAGAGGGAGTAATTACTTAATTTATCAAATAGATCAAAAAGTGTTATTACATTCAATTCCGTCAAATTTCAATTATACTGTGGCCTTAAGCCCGCTCCCCAAATCATCTATGAAGGATGTATTGATTATAGCTATCCAGTAACGAAGATTGGATTTGAGTGTAAGTCAGCCCTTTTGAAAGATTGATCAAGATGTGACTTGAATTGAATCATGAGTATATAAGCTATTCTATATATTAAGAGATTTGATATATATAAAATTATGACCCTACAACAAGGATAAATTAATACAAATGTTTATATAACAACAAAGGAAATAGTTGGACGAGTATTCAAATAGATCATATATTTAAATTACTTTGAATAAGGAGAATCTTAATAGCTTGATTGGTTGACTATGTGAACTTTGACTTGGTTGTTAAAGGTTTCAATCACATTGTAGTCCCTTCCTTCCCTACCCCCAATTAAAAAAATATATATTTTGGATAATACTGTATTGCATATTTGACCCTTTTCTGAAATTTAAAACAGACAGCTTTGAAAAAAAAAGTAGGTTAGAAATGGATAATTAGTAGAGTATTTGAAAGCCAAGTAGCATAAAATGCACTTTAGCCAAGTAGAAATATCTGTACAGATGAGCATGAGCATTGCAGTCCTCCTCTAGTGCTGTGAAGCAAAATTGTTGTGTGAAAATGCCTCAAACAATGATGATTTTCCTGAAACCATTCATTTCAGCTCCATGGAGGTCCTCTTTTTCTTCTTGCTTACTCATCTCTCTCTTGTGAATTGTGGGGGTGCTTCATTTTCTACACTCATAAAATCTTGTATGTATTAAATTTGGGAATTTTCAGTGTTCCCGTTGGTTGGATGTAGACAAGATTGAATATCTCCTGGTTTTGCCTTTTTGTTGTTTTTTTAGCTTGGTATGTTGTCGTTTGCTATTTAGGATTGGAATTGTATGAAATTGTTGGGAAATGTTAATTTTGTCAATAATCTTATCTTTAAAGATTTATTCGGTAAACGATTTGATTTTGTGCTACTTTTAGCTCTAATTCCTTATCCAAGTTATGGCTTTACGGAATCAGAATAGCTGTGTTAGGGAAAAAAAAGAAGAAGAAAGATTTTACATGTATGACAATATTGGATTCAAAGGGTTGTCTTTGGATTTCAGTTTTTAATTCCATGTTGTAACTTGTGAACTTGTGCTTAGCAAAACCATCATTTCTCATGCAGTAAATCAAATAGTGGTGAGAATTCATTGGATACAAATGTTAAAATATGTAAAAGAGCACAAGTGGTGTGTCAAGGTATGCTGACGCCGAGAAAGTTCATGCAGAAGAGGAGGAAAGTAGAAGTTTTCAAGAGCACTGAGGATGAAGCAGACCAGAAAAACTGGAGAAAGATGATGAATGAAATTGAAGAAGTTGGTTCTGCTGTTTTAGTGCTGAGAAGCCGGAGGGACAAGAACCAGGCTCTTCCAAAGGACCTTGTTCTTGGAAGCTTGGTTAGATTTAAGCAGCTTAAAAAGTGGAACCTTGTTAGTGAGGTTTGGACTCTTCTCTCTGGCATGTCATTTGAAGTTTTACTTCAGTTGTCTTCCTTTATGCAGACTTTAGCCAACACTCATCCATGCATACTTTGCATCTTGGCTCCTTTTAGTCTAATCTGTTGTTTCCTTTGTAGATTCTTGAATGGCTTCGAACTCAGCATTGGTGGGATTTTAATGAGATGGACTTTCTGATGCTTATCACGGCCTACGGGAAGCAAGGAGACTTCAGTAAAGCTGAAAGAATTTTAGGCTACATGAATAAGAAGGGGTATCCCGCAAATGTGATATCTCACACTGCTCTGATGGAGGCATATGGAAAAGGAGGTCAGTATGGTAAGGCAGAAGCGATATTTCGGAGAATGCAAACTTCAGGCCCTGAACCTTCTGCTGTTACATACCAAATCATTCTCAAAATCTTTGTTGAGGTAATGTAGCAAACTATATAACGAAAGTAGTTAGGGGCTTAGGAGCTCAATTATTAAAGATATAAGAAGGCAAATGATAATGGCTGAACATAACTATGAATTTTATGTGTCCTATTGTAAAATTAAAATTTTCTTGTCAATTGAGTTGAGCATGTAGAGTGACTCGGTTAGTAGGCTACTATATTTTGCTTTATTGATTCATCCAAGTTTTAGAACAAATAGTTTGGAGAAGTTGATGTTGAGTGTGAAGTCAAAACATAACACTTGTGATCAGAGTATTCTCTTTTAACACTGATGACTTGCTGTGGTGGAAAGGAGCATTTGTAGCATACATTGGCTGGTGTGATGCTTTGCTTTGGAATGACAGAATCATGAGTTTCATGTCCAAGATAGATCCAGTATCTTGCAGCCAAGACTACATAATGGAATCTGATCAATAACAATTTCTGCAATCTGAAAATGGGGAATTGCTTGATCTTTGTTTAATAGTCAAAGGGTCCATCTGTAAATTCCACAACCATATCTACACAACCATCATCTGGTAGAATGAGTAGAAAAGCATGATAAAATGGAAGAATAGAGAATTAATCGCCGACTGGTCAGATGGGATGTATTATTCTTTTAACATCTCGTGTGATGAGTGTGCTGCTTGGTAATGAATCTGACAGAAGCTCCGTGCCTTTGGCTGAAGCTCCAGATCAAGATCGTTAATGATGTTCCGACATTATTTATTAAAAATGGACCATTAATGATAATTCTTTATGAATCTTTAGCTATAATGATTTTGACTTGGACATTTTGTTTATGCCAAATAGTCTAATCCGGAGGAGTTGATTTAGCAGTTCAAAGAAACACTTTGATATGAAGATGTTGACTAGACTTTTTTGTTTCTTGTGCTTCTCCGAATCCACAAGCAAGAATGTTTTACAATGATAGTACTAATTAGAGAAAAAAAGAAATAAAATGCCCCATAATAGAGCATTTTTGAAAAGTCTGTTGTTTACTTCCTCTGGCTTTCTGCTTTTGAAAAAATCTCACCCTTCTTCTGAACTATATCTGAAGACTCCAGACTTTCTAAATCTGTTGCTTATGTAGTCCACGACTCTTTTTGTTTGTTCCCTTGCCAAAATTTTCTTAGTTACTACAGTCATTTAAATGGAATTGGTTCATAGGTGCGATAATGTCATGCTTGAAAGTTATAAAAGGGGATGAGGTAGACCTTGTACCATTACCATATGTTTCATACTTATATGGCCAACCAAGTATTCCAAGAAAAAAATGAAGTGATCAAACGAAAGTTGATTTATTGGTGGAATTCCTTAATTTAAGAGAAATTGAAAAACATCATCAAAGGGTTCTTGTTAAAGAATATTTAGGGAAATAAGATAAAAGTGTCATGCCGGAAATTGGTTCTTAGTAGTGGTAGCAGTAGTTGTACTTTAGCAGGTACATAACCAAAACACCGAAAACCTTAATTTTGTTTCTCCAATTATTCAAATTAGTTGTAACTTGTCTTTTCATCGACAAAATCTTCTTGTATCTGTGTTTTTCCCTGGGTAATTGGAAACTAATTGTCGGGTGTTTTTCCCTTATCTGAATTTCTAAGTTTAGATTTTAATGGTGGGTACTATCAAACTGAAATGGTCCCTCCAAAACCAAAAGTAATTATTTCTGAAACCTTTGCTTGGTTTGAATAGCTGCTGGTGGTTTGGTACTAGAATAAAGGAAAAAGTTGCAAACTGAACATGAATACCTGTCATGAAGATTGAGAAAATATAGTAGTGAATGTCATTTCTTTGATTACTGTAGAATCTTATTCTGCTCTCAATATGTGATATGTTGTGGTTTTAAAGTATTCTGTTTTTGGAGGAACCATATCTGCAAATGTCAAAGGATTATTCACCGGTAATAAAAGAACGCAATGCAATGATATATAAGAAAGTAGTAGTTCTCCATGCAAAGTCCTCAGACAACAACATACCCTTCCCCGGACCCTGCGCATAGTGGGAGCTTTAGTGCACCAGACTTACCTTTTTCACGGGCAGTGCTTATATGGGATAAAAAGGTTTAGATTAACTCGAGAATCCGAGTAAAAAAAACTTGATCCTCTAGTTCCTTTATGAATTTACATAAAGTTCTTTCGGTATCCCCGTGTGGATTTCTGTGGCATCTTGCTAATGAAGGAGTTAATGCAGGGGGACAAATTTAATGAAGCTCAAGAAGTCTTTGAAGCCCTTATGGATATGGATGCACCTCCTCTAAAACCAGACCAAAAAATGTTCCACATGATGATCTATATGTATAAGAAGGCAGGAAAACATGAGAAAGCCCGTCATCTATTTTCTTTGATGGCCGAGCGAGGAGTTCCACAAAATACAGTTACTTACAACAGTTTGATGTCGTTTGAGACTAACTATAAGGAGGTCGCAAACATTTACGATCAGGTAAATTGCAAATTATTTATAGGTTCTGCTTTCTTCTGGAAATGATCATTAGGTATGCTAGAACAACTCCGTAAGTGCTTGTGTATCGTTTCCTATCAAAAAATGTATTTCTGCTATTATAGGTTTGTTTCCCTTAGCAGTTAACATTAGGTCTCTATATTAGTCCCTGATGCAAATAGTATTACAGTGCATTTTAAATTTGAAATATTAGAGGTCTTTTAAGAACCTCATATTCTTTGCTAATTTCTTCTAAGGTTTTGACACTTAAAATCTTTTTGTGGCACAAAATAGTTTTTTGTAACTTATTTCATTCAACAACTTACATAAAAAAAACTCACATGTTCAAAAAATACATGTTGCGGAGATGAGGCTATTGAGACGGGTGTGTGGACATACTAGGAGTGACAAAATGAGGAATGAAGCTATCCGGAAGAAGGTGGGAGTGGTTTCTGTGGCAAACAAGATGAGAAAAGCAAAACTGAGATGGTTTGAGCATGTGCAAAGGAGGTGCGTCGACTCTCCAATTAGAAGGTGCGAGAGGTTGGATGTAGGGGTTTCGCAGATGGGTAGAGGTAGACCGAAATGATATTGGGGAGAGGTGATTAGACAAGATATGACACAACTTCATATCACTGAGGACATGACCTAAGATAGAAAGGAGTAGAGGTCGTGTATTAGGGTAAAAGGCTAGTAGGGGTAGGCTAATGTTTTGTCTTGTGACAGTTAAGGTTTGCCATAGGATTAGTTGTGTCATTATAGTTGTGTTATTGCTCTTCGATTGTTTTGCTACTTTTAATATTTTTCTTGCAGAATTAACAGTGCTCTTTGTTGTAGTCGATATTTTATATCTATTGCCTCCTCTCCTCCTCCTTCCTCTTCTTCTTCTTCATCATTTGTGGCCGATATGTTTTGAGCCTAAGGTCTTTCGGAAACAGCCTCTCTATCTGCATGAGGTAGTAGTAAGGTTTGCGTATACTCTACCCTTCCCAAACCCCACTTATGGGATTTTATTGGGTATGTTGTTGTATATTTGATTCAAGAACTTATTGAAAATAAAATTAACCTGGAGGGGCTTAAGCCCATTGCAGACATAGTTTTGATCAGAAAGCTACCCCTTCACAGACACCTTTCACTGACAATTCCTTAGTTTGCTGGATTTGAGATCTTTGTTCACAAAATTATTTGTAGTACTAGATTTGTCTGTTTCAGTTGTGGTTTCATGTTTGATTTTGAAAATCATGGCACATGGAATGGCTTCATAAATTTGCACATCAGTTCAGCTTTGTTGACACAGGCAGTTTTACATTTGGTTAATCACTGACAAAGGCAGTTTTACATTTGGTTAATCACTTCTTTGCTTTTAGTTTTGTGCTATCTGTTACCTGTGCTAGGGGTCTTTTGGAAACAGCCTCTTTACCTCCATGAGGTAGGGGTAAGGTATATATACACTCTACCCTCCTCAGACCCCATATATGGGATTACATTGGGTATTTTGTTGTTGCTTTTAGTTTTGTATTTATAGTGATTTCATTTTAACATTTTGAAGCGAATGCCTGATTTTAGATGCAAAGAGCTGGTCTTCGACCTGATGTTGTTAGCTATGCACTGCTCATTAGTGCATATGGAAAGGCTAGAAGAGAAGAGGAGGCACTAGCTGTTTTTGAGGAAATGCTTGATGCTGGTGTCAGGTATTGAGTTCTTTACACCACTGAATATCCAAGCATTTTTTACATTGCTTTCCTCTCCTACAGCTTCCTTTCTTATACCAAAAGTAGATACTCTGCATAAGTCACCCAAGCAGTTCATTTTGATCTTTCAATCATCAAGAAGTCATTGCTCATGACCCGTTACTTATCAGCTTGTTTAACTTATCTTATCCATTGTCCTCCTAGTCATTGGAAAGAAATCACGATGAGACATATACTATCTCCAGAGTACACTTTCCAGAAAGTAGATAACCAATTCACTTTCTTGCTTGCATTTAAGCTTTGACTGAAACTTAATCATCTAGGTTGGTGTTTCTTGGTTCAATGGAATTTGTTTTATTCTCTGCAAAGATATTTTTTTAATGCTAATGCCCACTAGAAAGAACCAAAATCTGGTAGAAGAGATGTGTTTAAGCCAGGTGCTTACTGATTTAGCAAGAGTAGCTCAAGTTCAGAGGCACGTATCCGTTCTGTCTCCATTACAGATGACATTATCTTTCTATAGATGCTTTGTAGCCAGTTACAGCACTCTTTTATCCTTGAATTACAAGGGTTATATGAGGGCATCTCTTTTTTCAGGCCAACACAAAAGTCTTACAACATCTTGCTAGATGCATTTGCTATCTCAGGAATGGTGGAACAGGCCCGGACTGTTTTCAAAAGCATGCGAAGAGACAGGTGACATGTTGTTTACATTTCCATGAAGTCTTCTTTTAACTATTACTTTTTTCAAAAACTTCTATCCATTGTTTTTTGGCACCAGAGGATCTCACTTGATTTGCCTGTTCTTTGCTTCACTTATTCTGTGGTCCAACAATCTGAACCCTTTAACAGTGGTTTTCTATATTTTTGCTCCTCTGCAGCCACAAAATACTGGGATGCTTAGGCATAAATAAGGCATCAGATAATCTTATATCTGTGTCGAAATTCTTCCTGCACCCACTGTTTCTAAAACACCCATACATGCATTTTTCTGACAAACACTTCTCAGTACAAGTGGATTTGCAGCTTGAGGGCCTGTCATGCAAAGTGAAGTTCTTGTTATAAGTTACCAATGTTTATGATTGATTTGTTTGGGTTTTGTTTTTCTTCAACCACTAAAATGTGCGTGAAAATAAGTTTTATCTTCAACTCGAAAAAGTGTTTGGTTCAGCAATTAGGCTTAAAGCAGGGAGGTGGATAAGAGTAACTATCTCCTTCCACGTCCTGAAATTGACCATAATGTCTGCGCTTTCTCCTCCTTACCCAAGAAGGATGGGAAAGGAATAAGTATAAATCTAGCAGATCAAATTCGCCAACTCGGTTGCTTGGGGATCTGTCAATGGAATGCTTTGATCTAACCAAGGAATCCATTCTAGACTTATTATTTTCCGTCTTTCCTTGCAGATGTAGCCCTGACCTTTGCTCATACACAACAATGCTATCAGCTTATATTAATGCGTCAGATATGGAAGGTGCTGAGAAATTTTTTAGAAGAATAGAACAAGAGGGATTGAAGCCGAATGTTGTTACATATGGCACCCTGATTAAGGGATATGCAAAAGCAAATGACCTCGAAAAGATGATGGAGAAATATGAAGAAATGCGGGTCCATGGTATCAAGGCTAACCAAACTATCTTCACTACAATCATGGACGCATATGGTAGGAATAAGGATTTTGGCAGTGCCGTTGCTTGGTTCAATGAGATGGCATCTTCTGGCGTCTCTCCTGATCAAAAAGCAAAGAACATTCTCTTGTCCTTGGCAAAAACATCAGAAGAACAGATGGAAGCTAAGCAAATCACAGGATGTGCCAACGAGCTGGTAGTCGCCAGTATTCCCAGTAACATCAATTGTAATGGTGAAGGCGAGTATGAAGATGAAGATGAAGATGAAGATGACAGCACTGATGATGAAAACTATGATGATGACATTGATTCAAAAGAGAGCATTTTGTTAGGAGAAAAATTCAAGCAACTGATAATTAGCGGTACTGCTGCATCTCAGACGTAAAAATGAAGCTACAAATTTTGTATATCTTGGTAGTGTTCTTAGTTTATACTACTATATGTTATTCTCCTCCTTTTTGTATCCTACAAAGTAAAAATGTGAAACTCCAAAAGATAAATTTGAAAATCAAGCAATGTTAAACCAAAGATCTTCAATATCATGCTGTGTGCTCATGTTCTTGTTATCATGCATCTGTGTGCAAGGTTATGTTGCTCAGACTCTTCAAAAGTGTCAGCGAGTGCGTGTTGGATTTGCTAAAATTAATATATTTTCGGAGAATCCAACATGTGTGCGGCAATAAAAGTGAAGAGTCGGTGCTAACTTAGGTGCCAAGTCCTCTTGCTCTCGCGCATGATATGAGGCATGCGAATTTGTGGTATATTTTTTTATTTCTTGGCACTCATGCTTTCAAGTAAGCTAAATATAATGTGATTTTCTAAAATTGATATAATATGTAATTTTTATTTATTGTATAAATATAAATAATCAAATACACATGAATTCGTATACTACTAACTTTCAGCTTAACTGCCTCTCCCTGTCAATACAAACAAACCATCATAATATGATTTTGCTAAATTTTCTTTTTCGAAGTAGAAGTACTTAATTGTTTTCATTTCTTTCTTCGAATGTTAGCCTGATCTCTCAGCTAGGGATGTTAAATGGCGAGTTGAGTTGTGTTGGTCTCATTTTTTTTATATTTGTTATAAATGTATTTTATTTTTTGTGAATGTCTATTATGGAGATTCCTTTAAGAGTTAAGAATCCTACTTGAAGACCAATTCAGTTTCTTACTTGGAGACCAAGTCAGTTTTTTTCCTATAAATATAAGGGTTTCTTCATTGTAATACGCACCTGAATATTATTCAAGAGCAATAAGAAATCTTCTCTCTTCCCTCTACTTTCTTCTTCTTTTACTTTATAATTTTATAACATGTTATCCGCACGAGATTCTACCATCTGGGATGTTTGCTTTGAAAAACAATGATCACATGTATTGACGCCTATCTTTTTGTTATTTGTTTGATACCGACGAGTGAAGGTTAAGTTTCAAGGTTAAGGTATTATTTATTTATTTATTTTATCTTTATTGATATGACTAACCTTGAGAAACTTGAGTTCGTTGCGGTTCATAATTTGGGCAAGAACTACCTTTCATAGGTGTTGCATGCTATTGAGTCTTAAAAACACCATTAAGATGAAAATAAAATATCAAAACAAGACTATGCTAAGGCTACAATATTCTTGTGTCATTATCTTTGATGAAATTTTAAAATATGAATATCTCCCAGTCAAGGATTCACTTGTTTTGTGAAAAAGTTTAAAAGAAAAATATAATCACTTGAAAATGGTCATACATCCAAAGAATGATAATAAGATGTTGGGTTCAAGCCCCATCAATTTATGGCGTAAGACCGCCTTATATATGGATAAGATTTTGGGTTTAAGTCTCAATGCACCATATTAATGATGTAATGATGATTAAATAATGTGCTTTTCGTGAAAAATCATAAAATATATTCCATTAAAATGTTCCATTCTCTAAATTGAATGTGGTACTAGTGCATAATGTCTGAAAGAAGACAAGTGATTGAATAATACACGTGAACATGAAATGAGGTACTAAGCTATCATAAATTGATATGTTAAAGTGATTGTGTTCCATTCATGAAAAATGAGAACTTTTGGTAATGATTTGAAGAATGAGAACTTTTTCTCATTTAAATATGGGCAAAATAAATGTTACTACAATTTCTAGTAGTACTAATATGATTGAGGGCTTCAAAAGAGCCATTATAATTTTGCCCAAGGAAACTAAACTTATCATAAATAATGCTGTGTTTACTCCAAAATCTCGAAAAAATAGCTTGTTGAGTTTTAAAAATATTCGTGCAGACGATTATCATATCCAGACAATGGATGAATGAGTATTAAAAATCTTGGTATCACCAAGAATGTCTCTGGGAAGACGTGTTATAGAAAAGTTCCTTTCTTTATCATCTTGTTTGTAGTGGACAAGAATTAGTGCAATTGAGGCACAATTTATAGTAAACCAAAAGCTTACTGATTCCAATACTTTTGTCCTTTGGTATGATCGCGTGCGACATCTTGGTTCTATAATGATGAAACGAATTATAGAAAATTCTAATGGACATCCATTAAAGCACCTAAAGTTTATTTTAAATGGTGAATTTTCTTGTACTACTTGTTCTCAAAGCAAGTTGATTGTGAGACCATCATCAACGAAAGTTGGGATTGAGTCCCTGCGTTTTTGAAACGTATACATAGGGATATTTGTGGACCTATTCACCCACCTAGTGGGACGTTTAGATATTTTATGGTCCTAATAGATATTTCATCTAGATGGTCTCATGTGTGCCCATTGTCATCTCACAATTTGACATTTGTAAAATTATTGACACAGATAATACGATTACGAACACAATTTCCTAGTAATCAAATTAAGTCTCTTCACCTTGATAATGCTGCAGAGTTTTCATCTTAAGCATTTAACGACTATTGTTTATCAATTGGGATAAGAGTTGAACATCTTGTTGCTCATGTTCGTACTCAAAATGGCCTTGTTGAGTCACTAATTAAACGCTTGCAATTGATAGTAAGACCATTGCTTATGAAAACTAGATTGCCCATTTCTATATGGGGACATACAATTTTGTATGTTGCAACACTTATTCGTTTCAGATCGATAAATTATCATAAGCATTCTCCATTGCAACTGGTTTTGGGTCAAGAACCCAATACATCCTATCTAAGAATTTTTGAATGTGTTGCATATGTGCCTATGACACCATCATATCGCATAAAAATGGAATTCCAAACAAGATAAGGAATATATATTGGATTTGAATCTCCCTCTATTATTCGATATCTTGAACCATTAACTGGAGATATATTCATTGCTCGATTTGCAAATTGCCAGTTTGATAAGACATTTTTCCCAAAATTAGGGGGAGAAGATAATAATATCAAAAGAGAAATTTTGTGGACATGTCTCATCTTGATCCATATGCTTCTATTTGTGAGCAAGAAGTACAAAAGATTATTCACATACAAAAATTACAAATCAAATGTCAGATGCATTTACAAATTTAAGAAGGATCACGACTCACCTCTATAAGAAGTAGAGTAGTTGAGAAGAAATAAAGTTGAAATTTACTCCCCGAGTAAGAAATCTGAAATTTGTTCATGTAGTAAATCAGAAATTTACTAAAGCAAAAGGTATGTATCATGGTAAACTTGGAGTTTACTTATTAGACATATATTGAAGAAATAAAAGATTCTTCAAGGTTTCTTGTTCTCATGATAAGTTAATTTTGCATCAACTAATTTTGAGATTGAATTTCCTAAATTCTGAAAGTATGAAACGTGAATATGGGTTCGTTCACATCATGTGATATGTGAAATAGATGCATCAATAAGATGATCACATGTGCATTTATTGTCAATTTGAAGTTTGACATTCGTAAAATTGTTTGTGCAAGATAATCGAGTTAATAGCACAACTTTCAAAATACGTAATCAAGACAATCCATCTTGATAGTATCGACAAATATCCAAATTGATTGACATTGAAAATGCCTTAGATAAATGATCAATTATTGTGTATGAGAACAAAGTTTTATAGTCTGAAATATAATATATTGTAGACAAAAATATGTATCAGACTAATATATTTTGATCAAATTCTCCTCAATTGATTTATGGTCATGGACTATATAATTTTCATCTAATAATTTTGATATGCAATATATAATTAATAAATATATCATGATGCATAAAAGATGGATTCTCTAAGAAAGATTGAAATATATGTTAGTATGCCTAGCATAACGAGGAGATAATAATAAACTGAGAGTTGAAATACTTTTATTGAATGTCCCTGAAGTACAGAGTCTATGACATGCATCAAACATGTAATTGATCCCAAATAAGATAATTCTTGAAAAGAAAAGGAACAAATGATCAAAGTGGTTATAATAAAGAGGCAATGTGCTCATAAATAGCTTATGACATAACACTTCATGAAACCTCATGAGAGGGGTAGCTACCTGAAAAGAATGAAGTATGAGATCTCAACAAGTTATGTCGTATTGCAAACCAACAAAAAAGATATTTTGTCGAAGATAGCATTAATACAATATAGCGCAATATTGTAAAAGATTATGAGGATCTAAGCTTTACAGTATATTCAAGCATGCTCTAATTATCAAGTGGAATGATGCATCTTGGTAAGCGCAAAGCTTATTTGACTTGCATTCCAGACACTAAAAAATGTCATGCATTTAATATTGAATATTTTCACTAGATAAAATTGATACGAAAGCATTTGAAGGATTTGAAATGCATGAAAATATACAAGTTCTTGCAAAACTTATTTATAATCCTCATATTGATTAAATAAATCAAGAATCCTTCGTATTGTTATGCAAGTTGATAACTTGAATTGAAACTCTTGAAAAGTTCTCAAAAGGCAATAGATTGTTTGCTTAAAGAAGTTAAAGTGAGGAGCTTGCAAAACTCTTTGACCCTAAAGGGAGGATTCATAAAAGGAGATAGAACAAAGCACATTTTTACCCAAATTTTTCTATACACATAAGTTCCAAAAGAATGGCAATATAAAATGTGCAACATATTCATTCGAGTGACAATGTGGCTGATTTGTTCATAAAGTCTCTAACAACTGCAACTTCAAGAAGATGGTACACAAAATTGGATGCTAAGATTTAAGTCTTTGGATTAATATTCTCATTAGGGGGACTTAATACGCGATGTACTCTTTTTCCCAAACGAGGTTTTGTATTTGGTTTTTCTTGTAAGGTTTTTAATGAGGCATCAAAATGCGTATTATTAGATATGTGTACTCTTTTTCCTTCACTAGAATTTTTTCCCACAGAGTTTTATCTAGTAAGGTTTTGACGAGGTACATAGTCTTGCAAATAGACATTCAAGGGGAAGTGTTATAAACACATTTTATTTATGGTGAATATCTATTATGGAGATTCCTTTAAGAGTTAGGAATCCTTCGTGAAGACCAATTCAGTTTCTGTAACACCCCGTGAAAATTTACTGAAATGCCCCTAAATGTATCTTGGGCGTAACGCGTCTTTCAAAGCTCCGAGGGGAAATCCGAGACAGGATTTGCTATCAGCGCAGAAAATCGAGTTAGAAAATGGTCTAGACTCTACTTTAACGCGAAAAAACGGGAATTGTTCTTCCCAAAGAAAGCCAAAACAGTGAGGTTTCCATCTCCAGAATTTTGACGGAATTGATTTTCGTGAAAAAATCATAAAAATCAACTGGTGCGCGTCGCACACTAGTGTCCAAGAAACTGAAATTTTGCTTTTGACTTCGATAAGGGCATTTTCGTCCTTCCCAATATGTTCTGAAGTCCCAAAATGAGTATTTAAGCCTATATACGTTCAAAAGGGTTTCATAACCTCATTTTTTCATACGTCTAAACTACATTATGAGAGAAAGAGAAGAAGAAGAGAGGAGGGTTTCGAGTCTACGGCCAATTCGTGTAGGAAAATTGAGGATTTTTCAGACCCCAGGTATGTAAAGCTAAACGAAAACATGAGATTGTTCCCCGATGTGCTCCTTAGGTGGTCTAGATGGTAAATTGAAGGTTCTTGAGTCTAGATGCATGATTTCTTGAATATTTTCTTGAAAGTTATATTATTTACATATATTTTCATATGTTGATGATCATCAAAAACTTATTTTCTTGAATTGAATATTTTCATGAGATACTGCACAAATTCTGCTTATTATTTTATTAAAAATTTGCATGAATGAAGATAGGATTGAGTCTAGAGCCTTGATTGGGAATGTGGTTGTGATTGAGATTGAATGTGAGAATGATGATGAGTTGTTAGAACTTGATATTCCTTTGAGTCTCCAAAAATAAACTCTAATGACTTATCTATTCTATTATTCCTAATGATTGTTCTATGGCTTGAGCTACTAATTGAGATATTTGTCATGATGATGGTGAAAATCCTTGTGAGGCTGATTTGAGAAAAGATGATAAATGATGATTGGATGGATGTTAGCGTTTATGAGCAAGTTGAGTCTATGGGAGAAGTATCGAGTACAGAAGAGGGTAAGATTGAGTCCCACTCGCACTCATAACTATGTGGCCAGCGTAGGTGAGGATTGACTGTGAGCAATAGATGTTTCCTCAGTTCCAAAATAGAACTTAATATTATCTCTATTTGGATCCAATGATGTACGCCTTCTACCCCGACAAGGTATTGGGCGGATGCCGTAACGACGTCGCTTCGTTGTACCATTATCGGCTCATAGGTGATGGGTGTAGGTCCAAGAAACTCCTATATAGGATTCCTTCTTGATAGTATTCTGATGTCGATATAATGGTATAGGGTGATGGACATGATGGGTCATTTGTCCATTCTTTATTCTTTCCTTAGATAGACATTTGGCATGTTGATTGCTTTCTGTATTGAGTTGATTGTTATTGTTATATTATTCTACCTGCTTCCGATTTCACTTAGCTATTTTACATACCAGTGAATTCCACATACTGACGTCACCCTCTGGAAATGCATCATTTCATGATGTAGATACATGATTAGGAGATCGTCAATAGGCGCATCATTGAGGATTGGAGATGTTCAGCTGATTTGGTGAGCCTCCTTTACTTTGGAGGAAATCCCTTATGTTTATTTTCATCTTGCCTTAGAGTTAGGGTGACTGACTTTATTTTGATTGAGGTAGCCATGGTTCTTTCAGTAGCACTACTTAATAGTGATAGAGGCTTCATAGACTAAAGTCGATTGTTGATATAAGTCTATGAGCTAGTTCTTCCTACTAGCCTCTTTTATAACATATATATATATATATATTTGAGAGCTGATGATGATGTGCCCATATATCCCTTGATGTCTTCCGTTGATAGTAGATTATATGACTGAATGGATGTGATGAGGCCAAGTGGTTCGCTTGGGGACTAGCAATAGTCTCTGAGTGCCGGTTACGTCTAGCGTACCCTCTCGGGGCGTGACAAATTTGGTATCAGAGCACGAGTTCATGTGTCTTGGGGAGTCTATGAAGCCATGTCTAGTAGAGTCCTTATTATTGGTGTGAAGTGCTCCACATCCATAATAGGGAGGCTCTAAGACATTAGTAATTCTCTCACTTCTTTCTTATTCCAAATTCGTGCGGTAGAGTTAAACTCTACGAAAGCTCTCTTTTGATTCGTACGTTACTCTAACACTTTCAACTATGCCTCATTCACGAGGTGACAGAGACGGTGATGTTCAAACTCATTTCGATGAGATCCCCTGAATAAGTAACCCGAATGGTAGAGAGACTGCACTAAGTTTGAGAGAAGCCAACTAGGGTGCTAAGTGGATTAACTAGAAAGAGTGCACTACTTCTCATATGTATCGCACATTCGAGTTAGCTCTATATGTACCTAGACCAACAACAACAACAACAACAACAACATTACGCCGATGTCTCAAAGGCTCCTGCGCATTACGGGGTAAGGGGGGTCGGATGTACGCAGCGTGACCCTTTTATTAAAAAAAATTGCTCCTGAAGTTACCCATGAGATAGAGAAACTTATGCCTCCAAAAAGTTTAGTGCTAAAACCTAAGAGTGAGATGTGAGGTCTTATAACCTCTGAGTAGAATTTAATCATTCCAGAGTTAGAAGGATGATAATAGAATGAAGGGGACTAGATAGCAAGAGTGATGACTGATTGAGGTTTCTAGTTAGAGATAGGTAGCCATTTAGATAACTAGTGAAGGGAGGAGTCGATGGCCATAGGATTGATCGAAAGGTGATAAATACTCTATGATTGCCATGATGAGATGAGGATAGAGAGGGAGAAAGGTAGTGTCAGAATGTGATAGAGCATGTCCAAACTAGAAGGAAGTGCATGTTGATGTGTTGCAACATTCGTACTATTGAGGGTGAAGTGTAGATCTTGAATAGAGGGAAAGAGTGTTTTTAATGTGATGGAATAGATCTAAGTTAGGCTTGTGATTGTAGGTGAGAGTTCATGAGATTCATAGAGCTATAAGTTTAGCTAGATGAGGATGTATAGTGAGGGGGTGAGTGGTGAAGAGGGGATGTGATGATTGATCCCTCGCTATGAGATTTTAGCAAGACCATGTTCCCTACATAATTGTCTAGTAGTGCAAGTTAGCTATATAGAGGTGAGTGATGGATGTATATGTTAGTAATAGACCCTAACCTTATGCTTGAGGAGTAGTATGAAAGAGGAGATAGTATCATGAGAGTGATAGTCTTAGTTGGAGATTTTTCTCTAAGGGACTTGTCCTAGTGTATGAAGATGCTAAAATTGTAAGGAGAGTAATACTCGGGGTAGGGTACAACTACCCCTTAGGTGAGATTAGTGAAACGAGGATAGCTAAATAGATAAGAAGAGACTTGAGATGGGTATTCGTGATTATGTAAAGATATGTGAATTCCTAAATTATGGTTGCTATGAGAGCCTAGACAATATCCTTAAGTCCAGGGGGAAGTGAGTTGAGATAGGCATTCTGTAGTTGATTAGGGTTGTGGATTGGTGATGAGGAGTTTTCCTTAATAGTCTAAGTCTTATACGAATGATGAGTTTAGGAGAGCACAAAAGTTGAGCGTTAGCAGGCAAAAGAAGAGGTTAGATTGTAAGAGGTGTGGGAAGTGATTATGTACGCCATTAAGAGCAGCAAATAGAGAGAGGGGGGTTCCATAGAGACATGAGGAAGCTAAGAGTTATATTGTTGAAAGGAGTCTGAGTGGCTGGTTATACGTATATGACTATAGAATAACCTAAGGGTTTAAGATGCATACTTTTGGGGATAGCGATTCCTTGACCATGTGGAGGTATGTGCTTATAGCGTAGTAGAGGAAACTGAGTCACAAATTTAGAGAGAGATGACCTTGAGAGCTAAGGGGGAGATGATGATGTGAGAAATCGAAGTAGATCTTGAGTTTTTGGATTGTGATAGGCTTATCAAGATGAGATATCAATTCTTTTCCATCTCATATAGTCTTATACTTCAGTTGAGTAACATTCCATTCCCTTTGGGTGTATGACAGTCGTACCTATAGCCTAGTCCCATGTACATCATGTTGCTTCTTGATCATGCTAAGTTTTGAGGATGAGGAGCGATGAATTCATTTCTTAATCTTGATCTTACCCCCACGTATCCAAGAGTTTCCAGCCCTATATTGAATGAGATGCGACCTGAGTTTTCACTACTTATAGTCTTGTGAACTCAGAATGAGACTTAATAGACGAGAGAGATTGTAATCTAAGAAAGTTCTCAGATAAGATTTCTCGATTGAGTCATGCTAATAATCTTTCGTCCAAGCTCTTTGAGTAATCCAGCTTTCCATCCTTGATAGAAGTGTGGATGATAGTAGATGGGTGAGTGTTGATGGGAGAGAGTGAGAGTTCTTGACTGTGATGTCACCTTACGCATACACTGACCTTCGGCTTGGTATGCCATCGTTAATAGTAGGATGTACAGTATTAAGTTTCAGAGGTATGATCTTGCTTATTTTGCATAAAGATATAGTGGTATGAGGTTTTGCAAAAAAGGGGAAGTAATGAGTTCCTCCAGGTTCAAATTGTGATGTTGGGAGTAGTAGATAAGGATGAGGGTGGATGAGGAGGAGTGAGTGTATCCTTATTATGGTATTGGTGTTAAACTTGTGTCATGTAGGGATAGAGGTAGGAAGGAAGAGGAAGGTAAAACCTTATGATGTGCAATAGATAGATGATAATATGTGGGTGTGACCTTGAGTGAGAGTTCATTGAATGCTGGAGGTAGAGGTGTTAAGTAGGCTTGAAGATTCTAAGACATAGTTGAAGTGGTTAGAGTGACAGGCTTAGATGCGTGGTTGTTATTATGTAAATATTGATGATGGACTAGTGAAGACTTAATAGTAAGGGTTTGAGGAAGAGTAGTGAAGTAGTGAAGAGGACTATTGATCTTTTAGTAGAAGCCCTTGTGAAAGATTAGAGCTGTGAGTTGAAAATTAGCTTTGTAGGTATATGATCGTCTTGCGAATAACACCTTGAGGCTTGAAAGTAGGTTTGAATGGAAGAGGAGGAGGTGGATAGATGGAAATTGGAGTAAGAACCATAAGGTCAAGATTGACGGGGTAGAGTGCTATGAGGAGGGAGTACCATTGAGATAAGGTGCTGAGCCTGAGAGTTGAAGTGTTGTATGTAGACTCTTATGTACCGATGGTCTTATTCCCCATTAGAGTTGATGGCTTCCTTCCCGAGTTGAAATACTGATTGTCAAGATGTTCAAATGATTCAAACTGATTGAGTTCAGACTTTTCATTCGTACCTGATGGTGAGGATGTCTAAGATAATATCTCTACTTTGATCTGAATCGATTGTCTATCCGGAGTGACTTGTGATTGCCCAGATTGATTGATGGAGTATTGAAACAATTCTTGATTGTTATTCATGCCTGACGATAAGAATGTTGGAGGGAACTTCCCTACCTCTAACTAAATCAATTGTCTTTTCTTTAGTCGCTTGCATATCCTTGATTCCGAGTAGAGTTGATTGTCGATTGAGATAGAATCGAGAGATAATGTTGAGGGGAGTTTTGAACCTATTCGTGCCGAAAGATGATGATGTTGAAGGAAAATGTCTTATCCTTAAAGCTATTGAAGTTCCTTTCTTCAGTTGAGGTACTAATTCAATTTCATTCTCAAATCTAAGATAGAGATGTAGAAAGTGACGGATAGACAAGAGTTCGAGAGGTTGCGAGTGAGGAGTAAGATGAGTTCTGAGTCTACTCGTGCCTAAATCTACCTTTACTTAAGATTCGAGGATGAATGATCCCAAGGGGGAGATGATGTAACACCCCATGAAAATTTACCGAAACACCCCTAAATGTATCGTGCACGTAACGCGTCTTTCAAAGCTCTGATGGGAAATCTGAGACGAATTTGCTATCTGCACAGAAAATCAAGTCGAAAAATGGTCTCGAATTGACTTTAACGCGAAAAAACGTGAATTATTCTTCCCAAAGAAAGCCAAAACAGTGAGTTTTTCGCGTCCAGGCCGCGACACACCTGGGACGTGGAACCACACTTGGTTTCCTTCTCCAAAATTTTGACAGAACTGATTTTTGGGGAAAAATCATAAAAATCAACTGGTGCGCGACGCGTACCAGTGTCCAAGAAACTGAAAATTTTCTTTTGACTTCGGGAAGGGCATTTTCGTCCTCCCTAATATATTCTTAAGTCCCAAAACGATTATTTAAGCCTATATATGTTTGAAAGGGTTTCATAACCTCATTTTTTCTTAGGTCTAAACTACATTCTGAGAGAAGGAGAAGAAGAAGGGAGGAGGGTTTCGAGTCCAAGGCCAATTTGTGTAAAAAAAAGATTGAGGATTTTTCAAACCTCAGGTATGTAAGGCTAAACGAAAACATGAGATTGTTCTCCCATTGCTCCTTAGGTGGTCTCGATGGTAAATTGAAGGTTCTTGAGTCTAGATGCATGATTTCTTGAATATTTTCTTGAAAGTTATATTATTTACATGTATTTTCATACGTTGATGATCATCATAAACTTGTTTTCTTAAATTGAATATTTTCATGAGATATTGCACAAACCTTGCTTATTATTTTATTAAAAATTTGCTGGAATGAAGATAGGATTGAGTCTAGAGCCTTGATTGGGAATGTGATTGTGATTGAGATTGAGATATGAGAATGATGATGAGTTGTTAGAACTTAATAGTCCTTTGAGTCTCCTTAGATACACTCTAACGACTTGTCTATTCTATTGTTCCTAATGATTGTTCTACACTTTGAGCTAATGATTGAGATACTTGTCATGGTGAGATGGTGAAAATCCTTGTGAGGCTGATTTGAGAAAAGATGATAAATGATGATTGCATGGATGTTAGCATTTATGAGCAAGTTGAGTCTATGGGAGAAGAATTGAGTACCAAAGAGGGTAAGAGTGAGTACCACTCGCACTCATAACTACGTGGCCTGGCGTAGGTGAGGATTGACCGTGAGCAATGGATGTTTCCTCAGTCCCAGAAGAGAACTTAATATTATCTCTATTTTGGATCCAATGATGTACGCCTTCTACCCCGGCAAGGTATTGGGCGGATGCCACAATGACATCACTTCGTTGTACCATCACCAGCTCATAGGTGATGGGTGTAGGTCCGAGAAACTCCTATATAGGATTCAATCCTGATTGTATTCTGATGTTGAGGTAATGGTATTGGGTGATGGACGTGATAGGTCATTTGTCTATTCTTTATTCTTTCCTTAGATAGACATTTGGCATGTTGATTGCTTTCTATATTGAGTTGATTGTTATTGTTATATTATTCTACCTGCTTCTGGTTTCACTCAGTTATTTTACATACCAGTACATTCCACGTACTGACGTCCCTCTCTAGGACTGCATCGTTTTATGACGTAGATATATGATTTGGAGATCGTCAACAGGCGCACCTTTGAGGATTGGAGATGTTCAGCTGATTTGGTGAGCCTCCCTTACTTCGAAGGAAATCCATTATGTTTATTTTGATATTGCCTAAAAGTTAGGGTGACTGGCTTTATTTTGATTGAGGTAGCCATGGGTCTATCATTGGCACCACTTGATTGTGACAGAGGCTTCGTAGACTAGAGTCGATTGTTGATGTAAGACTATGAGCTAGTTCTTCCTACTAGCCTCTTTTATAACATATATATATATTTGAGAACTGATGATGATATGCCCATATATCCCTTGATGTCTTGCGCTGATAGTAGATTGTATGACTAAATGGATGTGATGAGGCCAAGCAGTTCGCTTGGGGACTAGCAATAGTCTCTGAATGCCGGTTACGTCTAGGGTACCCTCCCGGGGCGTGACAGTTTCTTACTTGGAAACCAAGTCAGTTTTTCCCTAGAAATATAAGGGTTTCCTTCATTGTAATACACATTTAAGTATTATTCAAGAGTAATAGGAATTCTTCTCTCTTCTCCCCTACTTTATTCTTTGTATTGTTTTATACAGTTTCATAACAATATTATCTTTTTTTATTCTTTTTTGCTCCAATAGTGGAGCTATTGGATGTTACATCCACTTTGTTATGTTTTCTCATCATTTGGCCTGCCAATTGCTTTTGTTAGAACCCATAAGTTAGACCCCGAAAGTCCTTAATTGGTTCGATTTAATAAAGTTTGGGACCAAATATAAAATTTCTTCTAAGTTTGGTCCTTAAGAATTAATTTTAGTGGGGTCATGTGATGTTGTGGGTTCTTATGGTTGGTCCAAGTGGGGGGTTACATTTCTATATATACA
>JAPFFP010000099.1:5589743-5602580 GCA_026153255.1 Solanum medicagineum
ATATATATATATATATATATATATATATATATATATATATATATATACACACACTCTCGTATGTTTGCTCTCTCTTGTTTTGTGCTCAGATTAAATGAGCAAACTGCTCTCTATTTAAAGAGGGAGAATACGCCTCTTGGAGCAAATGAAATGACAAGGGTATTAAAAACAAAGTTAATTGGAAAGAATATTAATGGAGGATAAGGGTATTAAACTATTTAGTGGGATAGTGCTGGTGGCATTCAGCCCACTATATTAATAATGACTTTAAAAAAATCATTAAAGAGAAAGCAATGATCCACCATTCCACTGGCGCATTATTAACAAAAATGCGCTATCACTAATATATATTAAAAAAAGCACTGACAATCCCCTTTTTTAAAAATCCTCCTTACAGTATTTCAGCTCAAGTAGACAAAATTTTGGGATCGTTACAGTATTAAATTCGAGGGACAGGCCATACGATGTGGTAGTTACTAGGATATAAATCCTCCGTGGATCTCAATCTGAGAGTCAGCAGGTGTGTAACATTAAGACATACATGCATCACTCTTTGTGCAATTTTTCCATCGCATTGCACTTCATCATCCTTGATTGATTTTTGTTGTGAGTGCTACTTGAATTTTCCTTTTTTTTTTTTTTTTTTTTTGCATGTTATTCACCTGATTGGAAATGATTGATGGAATTATTTGAGTCTTTTATTATGTCTTCTATGTTCGGTGTTATTATTTGTTAGGTTAGGTAATCCAGGTTGTTTTGAAGGTTTGGATGGTACGTATGTGACAGAATACTTTAGTTTTGTACAGCTTTACCTAGGGCGAATAGGACTACTTGTTGGGCCGTGTTATTTGGTACTCACTCTCTTATTTATGCACTTGTGTAGGTCACAAGTCCGAAATGTCTTGATTACTCTTTTCATCACTATTAGAAGCTCACTTTGGGGTTCGTGATATAGCTGCTTGTCACTTGGACAAACATCACTTACTATTTGCTATATTTTTGTATTGTTCCAGACACAAAGTCATTCAGGCTTTTAATTCTTCAAATCCGATACAATATTTAAAGATTTGTACATGTGACACTAAATTGTGAGGATGGTTATGGATTATGTTATTTTATCCATGATGTTTATGAAATATTAGCCTTGTATTTCTATTTTATTTTGCTTTCTCTAAATTTTAAATTTTGAACTGACTTATCTTAATGGGATATGACATATGTCATCACGTCCACTTTTGAATAGTGACAATGACTCTGTCCCCATCCATAAAGAGAAAACAGCTGCAGCCAGCCAAATCAAAAGGGAAGAGGGCCTACACTATATTATTTGATAAATTGTTACATTTCACAAATAAGTTCTCTGTTCATTATTAATTTACATCTTTCTAGGTTGATAAATAGGTTGAGGATAATACATACCTAATCCTCTGTCCATCTTTTTAAGTAAAAGTTATTATTCAACCTTAATACAGTGAGTTGTAATGTTTCAAAGGCAAAACTATAATCAAGTTGTTATCACAAAATGGCTGCTAAAGTTCCAAATCACCTTTCTTTTCCATATTTTGTCATAAATTTCCCCAAAATCATCCTAGAAATGAGTCACTTTTTGTTTTCCAGCAAGTTGGCAATTTGGTCCTTTAATACATATAAGCAGAACGTGTGAATAATTATCTATACTGGAGCGTCCATTTTTATGTGTCATATTTAGATTTGACACATTCATTTACAAAAATAATGAATAACATGACTAAAAATAATTTGAGAAAATAGATAATTGATGTCAAAAGATAAAAATATGGGGGGAAAAAAGTTTGATAAGTTAAAAGTAATAACTAAAATTAAAAAAATACTTTTAAAAATTAGTTGGACAAATAGATGAAATATCATGTGCATATCCATTGTCAGAGTAGTTAATAATCTTATTGAAAACTAAATTGAACAATATTTTCCTTTTTCATGATAAATGAGATTTGAGAACACTAGCAAACTTTCATGTTTTCAAATTGTTGGTCACCCTCAGTCATGAGAGATCATCAAGGATCTGTCTTAAGAATTCAAACTACAACCACCATGATAGCCAACCAACCTTGAAGGATGAATGACGATGTGAACAAGAAAGATTATGGCTACTGTTAATAGCCTAATATGATAGTTGATTACTACTAGTTACAGTCTTATCAATATAAAATATTATAATTTACATTGTACTTAATCTGGGATACAAGCTAACAAATGAGACTTGGCCCTTCCTTGTTTTTAGGTAGAAAAGATACATGACAACTTGAGACACAACAGGGTACAAAAAAATAACCAAGGGCAAAAGCAACTATATAGTACAAGTACCTTAGGCAGGTCACACTAATGGTCATTAGTAGTCGAGTGACCCCAATGGTATCCCGTTCATAGTATTTCGGGAACCCTTCTGGTTCATATAGCCATCACATCCATTGACATTGCCCGGAAGCCTCTGCGTTCGGACGCCATTTGGAAGATCAAGGCCCTCTTTCCCCATCTGCTGCACTTCATATGGAGAAAGTATCTTGATGTACCAAACATTATTCACGAACTCCCTGAAGCAAGATAGAGATGGATCAAAACATGGAAGAACTAGATATACTAAAATAAACAGTCACGTGAAGTTTAAATACAATATGATCCACAGCTGGTAGATATACTCATCAAAAGAAAAAAATGCAGTGTGTATATATATCAGCAGGTCTGAATTCTTGTGTAAAGCGAACTACGGGCATAGATAAGTGAGATATGATGATGTGTCATACAAATGTCAAAAATTAAGCCTAATTTTACACCAAAAAAGTACTCTGATGTTAATCTTTGAATGTCCAACAGAAAAACCAATCTGTAGAAGCTCAAAATTGCTTAAAACCCAGCATAAAGTAACTACAAGCTTTTTGTTCTGAAAATGATTCTTGAGATGTCACTTAGCTATGAAGAATTTCAAAACAAAACAAAATGGATAAAGAGGACTCATATAGCCGATCTGATAAGGATTGACGTGTAAACTCAAGGTCCCTATTTTCCTTTTGGCAATAACAATTGCATTGGCCATCTCATATGCACCTCAAAAATATATCCGGCACCTACTATCTTCCACCAACACACACATTGGATAATTCTATCCATCAAGACTTCGACCAATGAATAGATCACCAACTTTTTGCCGTTTCTGCTGGAATTTGAACCTTGATCATCCATAATTCATTGGAGTCAGCACAACAAAAGACTGATTTAAATAGGTATGTCATATTTGGGAGTGGTTTTTGAAAATTTATCTTCAAATATTTTCAAGTTCTCAAAAGCTGGGTCCGACCAATTTTTGGGACTTCCATTTACTAAACTTCAAATTTTTTTCAAGTGAAGTGCATGTCCTAACACAACTTCAAATTCCAAAAATCACAACTTTAAAAACTCAAATTTTCAAATTTCAACTTCAAAACCTATGGCCAAACGGGAGCTATATGCAGGGGAGCTATAATGACCAGCCCTCCTCACCCAACGGGGAAAAAAATACAAAGAGACTCGGGGGAAGGGGGAGAGAAAAAGGATATTGGCAAGTTTATAAAGAAAAGAAGTGATCAAATTCTTACTGCCAAGGATCGTCACCGAGGAGGAGGACATCATTCTCTCGGTCAACAATTACAAGCTGCCAGCCTGATCTCTCAGGGTCCTCCAACAAGCCTTCTAGCCCAAACATGCGAGCAAGCTCACTTCGAAGTTCGTGATAGCTGCTAAATTTGGAGATATCGAGTGACCGTCCAAAGGACCCTGATTTTTGAACCTGCCAGAAATATGCAGTGTGAAACAACATAATACTGCAGAATATTCCCTCTTTAAGTGTTTTTGAACTAAACAGAGTGTTAGCCCATGCAATTCAGAGAACAAAGGGTGAATTGTATATCAAACAAGCTTATCAGCTCACCTTCACAAAGATTCTATTAGTTTGGTTTGCTTGGTCCCCATTTTCGGAGGACTGCAAGAAACCTGATTCATCTACACAACTTGAAGCTGTCATGTCTGAGTTAAGGGGATACTCATTGCCCACAGTACTTGTGAAGGTAGAGGTAGCATAAGGAATAGATAAAGATCCATTATCACCACTGCTACCCTTCATGTTGGACATACCGGTCTGCAGTATGTTCAAGGAGTCTGTAAATCCATAGAGTGCATTGCTTTGGCTATCTTCTGCTCCTTTATAATCAGAAAAAGATTCCCTGCCAGGAAAAGGTGGCAGTAAAGAGGAAAGATCTGAGACCTTAGTATTGGGTGCTATCACATTCTCGGGCTGGGATACAACAAATGGAGTAACCCGAGAAGGGAGCTGAGATTCTAGAGCAATTCGCTTTGATGATGAGGACGAAGACACTAGAGGGTGTGTTTCATGCATGTTCAGGACAGCAGGTGCTCCATCACGGGAAAATGAACTCAATAGACTTTGCATATTAGAATTGCTAGATGCATTGACATGGGTACCCAGCATATCAGAAAAGGTTTGCTGGGAACCAGTTGAACTTAAGACTGGCAAATGAGAAAGATGGGGCTGAGTAACTGAAGCCATCTGAGAGAGACTGGAGATGGCCTTGGTTTGCTGTTGATGTTGAAACTGCGAGTTCACTTCCTGGTGCTGCTGAAGCTGTGGCTGAAGCAATTGCTGTTGATCATTAAAATTTTGACGGCGCTGCAATTGCTGCTGAAGCATCTGAGCCTGAGATATTAAGTGGTTTTCTGAGAAGCCTTGGATCAGATTTTGATGTGAATGAGAAGGCTGCAACATCTGACTCGGACTCAAAGATGCTGAACTGTTAGGAATACTTTGTTGGAACTGCATAAGGGACTGATTTGCAAGTTTCGATGGATCTAGTGCTGCCATTGTTTGCAGAATGTCAGGTTGCAAGCCTAACAAAGAAGCATCCATTCTTGGTTGCATAAACGGAGTAACACCAAAACCCTGGAAATTAAGCGACTGCATTCCCTGATCTCCCATGTCACCACGCAGCCATGAGAGTGGAGAATTCATAGCCATATCACCATTAGGAAAACCTGAGTGAATGACAGGTAAACAAACAACTGAAATTTAAAACTCAACCAAATTTATCTTGTTTCCCAGGGCAACAATAGGAAGGAGAAATCTTACCAGGAAGAGAAGGTAATCCAGATGGCCAAGGCCGCTTTAGCCTTAGGGAGAAAGGAGAAGGATACATAGGGAAAGTTGTCAGAGGTTCAATTTCCCACAGAGAAACTCTGGGTTGCCTGTCTCCTGCGGTTGATTCATCCCATCCAACCTGCAACAGGATCAGTTACAAAAGATTATAATTTATACACCGAATGTACCAGCAGATGCATGAAAAACTATAACTTCATGCTAAGATACACGTAGCATTTAGTTTTATCTATTAATTTATAGCTTATACAAATGACACCTGTTATACAACTAACCTTCACGGACCGCCAGTGTGAATTCGGCCAACGAACAGGATCTAAATCACTGATGCCAGTAATTGTGCCCATGTACCTGAATCCAAACACAATTACATGATTATAGTGTGCAGATGAGAGAATGTGTGTGTGTGTTGTGTGTGTGTGTGTGTGTGTGTGTGTGTGTGTGTGTGTGAGAGAGAGAGAGAGAGAGAGAGCGAATGAAGGGAACTTTGGAGCAGGTCAGAATCTTAAGCCAAAGAGAGCCATTTATTTCAGTAGACGAACCAAACAGCCATATTTGGCACCTTCAATGCATCCTTCATAATGAACTCAAAATCACCACTTCCGCTTGGGGAAGTATGTTTTTCATTACAAAGTCAAATCAGAGACGTTAAGACTAGAGAACTAAGCATTTCTGCATGTGTGGTGGTCTCTTTCTCAAAAAAAAAAAAAGGGTTGCAATATATGAATATTTTCTACTTCAGTGAAACTTTTGTCCAGAAAGACTAGAAGATAAGTGTTCTTTTTTTTTAAATTGAAAATAATAAATATGTTTGGATATGGTCTTGGAGGAAATCTTCTTGTTTATAAAAAAGCAGGTCCTTACTATCTAATCTCTAATGAATACATGAATGACTGATTAAACTTTCACAAGCAATTCTTTGTTCATGGGCTAAGATCACCTATCCTTTTACAGACTGATATGATCCAACAAGCCTGAAATTAGCCCATTGACAAAGAATTGCTTTTGAAAGTTCAGCTATACATCATAAGTCATTCATGAATTCATAAGAAATGAGATAATAAGGGCCCATCTTTCTATAACAAGAAGATTTCTTCCAAGACCATATCCAAACATGTCCATTGTTTTCCACGGGAAAAACCACCGCTAAAACATGACCCAAAAGTCACCTAATTAATATAGTACTATTTAGGTTTTGCATTTAAACATATTAATAGTAGAAGTACTTGGATATCTTTGTTTTCTAGGAGAGGAGACAGTAGCTCAATGATTTTGATCTTCTAAGTTTGTCTTCTCTTCCTACAAGAGCTTTCCCTGCCTCCAAATCAGCTAAAACTTCAAGAAGGCACCTTAGCATCACGTGACATTTCTAAAATCTAACCCAAGCTCTAACAAATGTTTTCTAACTACCCACCAATGTATGCCCTTTTCACATAGATGTCCCTCCCTTTTACAGGAGACCTGACTCTGCAAGTCAACTGGTCATTCAAATTACTTCAAAATTGCACGTGGAAGTCAGAGGAAAATAAGACCTACCTACGGACACTCGATTCTTCTGTTTCAAACAACATCCGGAACCTCATACCAACAGAAATTCGAGTATGATACACTGCTTTAGCATACTTCGCAAGAGGTATGACAAACTCTGACGGGCTAGCCCTGAAATTATGAAGCTAAAAGGTTAAATGTGACTCAAATTTGTTAGTAAATGAAACACCGTAACAACTTTTACCTTGGATTGTAAAATATTGTAAAGCGGCTATTAGTTGCGGCTGCATGAGCTGCTGCAGCTAGGAGACCAATGTGCATGCTATCACTTGACAAGACCGAAGAAGGCATGACAGTTTGAGGACGATTGGCACGTCGAATCCCCAAAAGCAATTGATTGTTTTCATTCCTTATAAAAGGTGACAATATTTTAGCAAAGATAAAAATCTCAATGAATTGAGTGGGAGAAATGAGAATGAGTTCCTTCAATTGCAAATGATTCTCCAACTAATTACTGTCAAAACTCCCAACACATGATGCAGGTTCACAGTTATCTTTCTTCAAAATAAGAATATGATGCATGTACACTGATAAAAGTAAGACGTAAAAAGATTGAAGTCAATTCTAAATTCGTAAAGATTCTCAATTAGGGTACATAAACACAGTTTCCTAGCAATTAAGTTTTAGCTTTTTGCAACTGCATAATTGCATAATGCAGGTTTGTAGAAACTAAATGTTTTCCAAAACTCTGAATGGGCAAGTACATAGATAAGCATAATAGAACACCATAGAACCACACTCTCATGATGCCCATCAGAGCAGACGGAGCATATTCAAATATTTCAGCAGCTGGCTTAGCAACACAATATGGTCAAATGTGATTCTTCATTAAAAAAATTAAATGGTCAAATGTGATTCTTCATTAAAAATAAGTACGCCATTTATCTGAGAAAATATAAATCATTTGAAAGTTCCAGATGCAGGAGCTGAATCTTACGAAGAAATATAGAAGGTACTGAAAACATCTTTTACCAGATAAAGATGACCGCATCGCCTGCAACAAGTCTTTTTGCACTCACAAACACACTCCATCCTGTTGTCAATAGATGCCTCTTTGGTTGTCCTAAACATGAGCAATAAATTAGTGCTGGTAATGCTTATGCCCATTTTCATAAATGAAAACATGTAAGCAAAGTGTTTGCAATGATTTTAAAATCACTCCATCCACATCAAACAAAAGAAGCAAAAGCTCAAACAGGCAAAGTAGAATTCCTGAAGGCCCTTAAATCACCAACTGATGCTCCCCATAGTCATTAGATTCAGAATAGTTGTTTCAGTATGATTTTAAAAAGCTTATTATATAATATCTTTAGCTCATTTTTCCAGAGTATGTGTCATCTCCAGCAACTTCCAGGCAAAATGGCTTAAAGGACCATAAGTTGCAAAGATGCAATCCGTGGAGCTAAGCTCCAGTGCCTTCTCTTGCCTAAAATTAGCCGAGAACCATCCAGCTAAATTGCTGAGAAATACAATCTAGAACATCTTCACATGCTCGCATGTGGTCTCAATACCGGCCAACCTTCCCCAAACAATAAAAACAGAAAATGCTTACATTTAAGGAACCAGATATCAGAATCTCTTGCATTTCCATCTTCTTGTCAGGTCTTTAAGGCTTTGGAAGCCAAATCGACAAGGTAAAAGAGGAAGTAGCCGCTGTATGAGCAATCAGGTGTCGTACTCATAATCTCACTAGTCAAGAAAATCTGCTTCCCCAGAACTAAAGTCATTCATCCACTGGCTAAAAAGTCATTCATCCACTGGCTAACTCTTTCTCTCCCCAGATATTATTTTAGGTATTGATGTCGAAGGACAAGTCAGTAACTATGATGAGGATAAGACTCTCAGCTCAAAGTTGTGACTTTAAAGTTCATATACTGCAGTAGACTAAAAACCCTAAACTCGAGCTTGAATTTTCTATTCATTCAGGCGCATTTGGATCATGGTACCAACTACCAAAACACTACCACTCCCTTTAATCTCTGACTGAGCAGAAACTCACCGCGAAAAATATGCCGGAATTTCCATTCATTCCCATGGAGATCTTTTGCAATCAACTCTTGACAAGGTGGCTGCTGAGAGTAATCCTAAAAGAGCAAGAAGATTCATCATGAGTTGGTTAATACCATCGAGCACTAGAAGGATACTACAGAATCCAATGCTGATGACACATATCAAAGAAAAAGACCAAAAAGAAAAGGAAAAGAAAACCATAATGCTGATGGGTTCTGTTAAAGGGACCTACAAGAGGGGGAAAAACTTTTTCTGCTGCTCGGCGAGGGACAGAGAATCCACCATGAGTACTGGTGTCACTTGCCGTCAAGGTTTTGCAGAAATAGTTGGTTGGTTGTTTACTGGGGATGCCAAGTTCTGCAGGTAGCAGGCACACATCCTTTTGCTCTTGCTAGATAGAATAAGTCCATTAGCAGAATTTTTAGTAGAACTGATTCAAAAAGATAGAAAGTGACATACTGGACTTAGTGGCTGCAACGTCATTTGAGCATATACTTCATCAGTCTCAACATCTGCCTGTAATTTAAGGACTGTTCAGAATAAATTTCAACAGAAAGGTACATAAATCACATCGCAGCTTAAAAAACAAACTTACATGCATTGTCAGGTTGTGAAGCTGACAAATTAGTTGAGGTGGTAAACCAGGATAATTAGGGATATGAGCATCTACTTCCTTGTTGGTTGAAGCAGCAACCTGCAAACGGTGTTAAAACTCAAGTCCACGTTTCATAAGAATAACTGTGGAACAACTTCAAGCTAAAAAGGAAAGAATGTATCTCCAGCTATGTTGCTCAGACACTTCAAAAATACCATCGTGTGCGTGTTGGGTTCTCCAAAAGTAGTGTATTTTTGGAGAATTCAACACGGGTGCGGCATTGAAAATGAAGAGACCGCACAGCTCAGGTCTCAAGAAACTCAGTTTACTAAAATTTTAAGAGAATTCAATGACTCGTGGACAAAAAACAGCAGCATACTATATTTAGCCATCAACAAACAACCAAAAATAGAAGTGCAAGTTTGAACAGAGAATCACATGAAGAAACTAAATATGAACCATATCAAACACCTCAACTTAAATGAGCTAAAATGCAAAGCCATATTACTACTAACCTGCTCACTATGCCCTTGAGGAAAATAAACCACTCTGCTTCCTACAGGTGGGAGTGATACTAATGGTCCTGCACAAGCGTGCCACAGCTCCGAATTCAAGCATTTTTTCTCCCCTGTTGCTATAATTAAACAAAAACATGAAGTATGTTCATTAATGGCAAAAAATAATGCTTCATCTCAAGTTCAATAAAACAAGTACAGTAATAACTATAGACAAACAAACCTTCCTCTGGCTGAGGATTGAACCCAGATGAAGATACCCTCATTTCAGCAAATCAACTAACTCCTATCAAGCAACTTACTTTTCACTAGTTAAGCCAAAAAAGAGCAACCCCAAAAAGTATAAAACCCCAAAAATGAAAAGTTTACTAGTACAACCCCCACCCCCACCCCCCACCCCTAGCAAAAACCAAGAAGCAAGAAACCATATTCTCATCCTAACCCAGTTCCACAACTAAACACCACCATGAAGAGATGCTTCATGCTTGTCCCAGATCTTCAATCAGTCAAAGTAAAATCAAGAAACTACACAAACCCTAAATACCCTTTTCTTCAAATAAGCTGCAGAAGCAACAGAACCACAGATCTTGAAGTAAAACTAACTAGAAACCCCTAAAGAGCAACAGTAAGAGTATTGAAGCAACAACTTTTTTGGCCACTTCAAGATCTCTACTGCATAGTGACTGAGTAAGAGCTCAAGTAGGCTATCCAGTAGATCTCTTCAGCTGTACTTTTTTCGTTTTTCTTTTTTTCTCTGAGTGATTGGATTTTCTTTTCACATATTGAAAGCTACAGACGAAAGAAGAACCCCATGAATTTAAGGAACTGAAGATTGTAAAATGCTGCTAAGTTAGGGAACTGTTCCTTCTCACTCCTTTCCATTTCCAATTCTGAATTATTAAAAACAAAAAGTGTAGTAATCATATAAAAATCCATTATTGACATGAAAATAAGACTACTTGTAGGAGTAATACTTTTATGTAGCGAATTATACAGGGAAAAGGCATAAATTTCCTTCCAAACTTATTTTGAAAAATCAGTTACATACTTAAGCTATTATGATGAACATATTTATTATTTAAAAATAAAATTATTTAACTCTTTAAAATTGACGTGACAAAATAAAAAAATAAAAATATACGTGTGAATAATTTTTAAAATTAAGAAAAATAATAAGTACCCCTTACCCCCCCCAACCCAAAACATCTTTACCCCGAAACTATTTCGTGAAGGAGAGATAGAGCGGAGTTGAGATTCAGTCAAAGCTCTATCAGTCCAAAACACGTTATCTTCGTTGAGCTCATCATCAGCGGTGACTGGTTCATCTATCCCGCCGCCGAGAGCAGCGTCACTCAACGACAGAGAGAAGACGCCGAGAAACCAATCGGAAGAGGGAAATTGATTGTGGCGGAACTAACGACGCCATAATTTTGTGGTAATACCACTTACCATGGATGCCGATGGTAGAATTATGAATCAGTTGAAGTCGACATCGACATCATCACTTCCGACGGCCTCCGCATTCCGTCGCCAAAAGCGATAGAGTTCTGAGAAAACAATTCGATTATCGGCGTCCTCTGATGTCGTTTTTGTATTTCTCTAATTTCTTTGTTCCTTTAAGTGAGTTTCTTCATATACGCAATTTCACGGGCTTTGTTGAGTTAATAGGAAGAGGAATCGATTGAAAAAGGGAAGGAAATTATTTTCCTATTATCCCTATCTTTTATGGAATCTTATATGACCACATCTGAAATTTTTTTGCAATCAGAAGTGTTTTCATGGCCAATTCTTGGTTGCCATTGCTGCTCTATTTTCATGCCAATTCTTGGCAGCCATTATTGCTCTGTTTCCATGACCAATTCTTAGCGGCCATTGTTGATCTGTTTCCATGGTCAATTCTTGGCGGCTATTGTTGATTTGTTTCCATGGCCGATTCTTGGCATTCATTACTGAAAATTTCTTTCTTTGCAATTTTAGTGAAAAAGATGCAATTATTACAGAATTTTAATAATTAATTAGAAATTATTTAGTATAAAATATAGTTAATAAAAGAAAAACTAATTATTAAAGAAAAGAAAACAAGAAAGATATAAAAAATTATAACACTTGACGTGATATTGATGTGGCGCTGACACAGTAGCAAGTGTAATACACCAGCTGTGAGAGTAGTATTTCAGTTGTAAGGGTTAAGTAGTTTCACTTTTGAATAGTAAAGGTGTGTAATGGATCGTCATGATAGTTTAAAATGTATCAATGACTTTACGGGACAACTTCGGGGGGAGGGGGGGGGAATTTATGCCTTTTTCCAATTATATATTATTTTATTATGATATCTATTTCAATTATCTATAACCAAAATTTATTGATATGCTTGTTAGAGCAGCTTGAGGGTATATTCGTAATTTTGTCTATAATTTTTTCATTTTAATTTGTTTGTCTTATTTTTTTGATTTTTTCAGTTTATAAAATCTGCATAAAAACTTATGGATGTTTTGTGATTTTTTCAGAGTAGGTCGACATGTCTATTTGAGCAGTTTGAGGGTCTATCTATACTTTTCCTGTGGTTCTTCCAGAAATTTAGGACACTGTAATAATTAATAATTTAAAATACTTAAAAAACTTCTAAAAAAAATTGATTGCGTCTTAAAATTTTATTGGTGTCACATAAAATGGGATAGATAAATTAACATGTATTTGGAGACAACGTAAAAAATACTGAAATCTCAAAAATTAAATTTACAAGACATGTAAAAAAATTGATTGAGTCTTAAAATTTTATTGGTGCGACATAAAATGGGACATAGAAAGTAACGTGTATTTGAAAACAATGCAAAAATATTTTAAATCTCAATAATTAGCAGTTTAAAATATTTAAAAGACATATAAACACTTCAATTGACTTTCGAAATTCTATTAATGCCACATAAATTGAGATTGAGGGAGTAACACATATCATTTAAAACTATATAAAAGTATTATAAATCGCAATA
>JAPFFP010000099.1:5609231-5640190 GCA_026153255.1 Solanum medicagineum
TTTGTATAATATTAATCAATCAGACAAGAAATCTAGAATAACCCATGCTTAACAAAACTCAAAATGAAACACACAACCGTTCGAAAAAGAAAAAGAGAGGAGTAGATGAGAATGTTACCTTTTCCGGAGCAGCGACCTGGGACTTTGAGCTTCAACAGTGAACTTCGACACCACCAACTTCGTTCCAGACACCTTGGCCTCAAATTCGGAAAGCTCTCTAAATCGATGGACTTCATCCTCCTTTTCGAAAAAAATGAGCCTAAGAAACAAGAATCTTTCTAGGGTTTTGAATGCTTTTTCCAGATTAAGAAGGGAATTATGTGTGCTTTGTGAGAATAATGACGCTCTCTTGAAGATTAGAAATAAAAAACTTCTCAGGAATCAAGAACGGCTCTAATCACTAGAAAATGCGTGTTCTTTTCTTGTCAGGAAAAAACCCGCCCTCACAATGGAGAAAGAGGAGAAATTTATAAGCATGAATTAGAGTAGAATTGAGATCTTTTCAATTTTGAAATTCAAAATCCTCTTCGAATCCAAGAAGAGGATAAAAAGTCGTTGGAAAAATCTTGGGTGATTTTTGACAAATTCATACGCGTCTGTTGGGTTAGCGTGATTTCTGCAAATTTTGTCTTGGTTTGTTGGATTTGGGCGTTACCTCGAACGTTGATGAGAAAGAATAGTGTGCGCGTGTGAGGGTGAGGGAGAAGGAGATGAGTGTGGGGTTGTGGTGTATGTATTTATATGTATATGCTTGTATGTATTGTTGTAATGTGTGTGTGTGGCTGATAAACATAAGGATTAGGTCGTATTAGGATTAAAAATTGGGCTGGACATTGGACTAAGACATGACCCAATTGAGATCTACAAATGGGTTAAATGGGTAGTGGAACTGTATTTAAGAAATTAGCCACCTCAATTGTAATTACGATCAATTAAATGTGATAAAATCGAATTCGATTGACTAATTTGACTACAAAATTGATACAAATTAATTGAAGAGTTTTTAATATTAACAATCTAAAATAATTAAATTAATTATAAAATAATAACTTATAAAAAAATATTTATATGAGAAAATATTTTTTTGCATTTTTGAAAGCTAATAATATCAAATTTTAAAAGTAAAAGCTCAACAATTGCTTTATACGATGGAGGGTAAAAATTGTGTATCAACAGTTATCCATTTCTTTGGATATGATCGATGAAAGAGATCCTGGACAAAGAAACTTGACAAATTCAATTTTTAGCCGACCACATCTTCATCTTTTGAAAGATTTTGACACAGACTTCGAAAAATTGTGGCTGGACCCTGATTTTGGGTTTCCTACATGTCTCAGGTTACATGGAAAGTTAGACCACTTGTAGTTCAAAAGCACCTGATTTATGGACAATTTGAAAGAATTCATTTTTTTATGAAAGAATTTAGCCCTTGTTGGCTAGCTAGTACTTTACCATTTTAGTTTATCTATTTTGATTGACCTGATTTGTTGTTGACCAGGTAATGACCTAGACACTCTAAGCTTAATTTTTCAGATATTATGCTGCCCGATTTTCTTTTTGCCCCCAATTAGTTAACTAGCATGTTCAGTGGCTTACTCGCCAATAACAGTATGGAGTGCCAGCCGTGTTTCCCTTCTTTTTGGGGTGTGACAATGATAAACCTGTGCATTGATATTTTATACTTCACTGTATATGAGAATACTAGACATCAATATTTGTTATTTTTTTTTTGTCTCAATTTTTGGGATATAGATAAAATTTAGAAAGTTAAATTAATTCATCTTTATTTAATTTTTATATATAGATATATTCCTATTTTCTGTTAAATATCCAGATTTACAATACATTTTACGTAATTTCCTAATTATATAATACAATTACCTTTTTTGTTTCATTTTATGTGACGTCGATAGATTATTTTCAATAATCAATTGAATTTTTGTTGCCTGCTTGAGTAGCTAAATCAGATAATATATGTTACTTCTTTTTGTTCCAGAACTATTTTAAGTCATTAATTAGCAAGCCTAGTAGTATTTTCTACACCATTTTTAAATGTATAAAACACTAAAAATAAGACAAATAAATTAAAATAAAAGAACTATAAAAAAGTACGAATATACCCTCAGGCTGCCTAAGCAGACATGTCGACTGTTGCCTGCTTAAGCAGGTGAAACTCCCCCTTAAAATATTTTAAGTTGTCAACTATCATGATTTATGATATCTTTTATGCTCTTTCGCAACATGTTTTTTAGAACTATTTTAAGCCATTAATTATCATGATTAATTTATTTATGCTATTTTTAAATATATAGAACACTAAAACTAAGAGAAATAAATTAAAATGGAAGAATTACAAAAAATACGAATATATCTCAAGCTGCACAAGCAGGCATGTCGACCTGTTGCATGCTTGATTCCACTTCGTTTCATTTTAGTTGACGTCGACAGACTAATCTCAATAATCAATCAAATTTTTTATTCATTTTAAAAATATTTTAAGTTGTCAATTATCACCTTTTATGGTATCTTTTATACTCTAACGCAACATGTTTTTTAGAATTATTTTAAGTCATTGATTAGCATGCTTAGTAGTATTTTTTACACCATTTTTAAATGCATAAAACACTAGAAGATAAGACAAATAAATTAAAATGGAAGAACCACATAAAATTATGGATATTCCCTCAAGATGCCCAAGCAGGCATGTTGAGCTGCTGTCTGCTTGAGCAGGTGAAATTCCCCCTTAAAATATTTTAAGCTCTCAATTATCACGATTTATGGTATCTTTTATGCTCTTTTGCAACAGGTTTCTTAGAACTATTTTAAGTCAGTAATTATCATGATCAGTAGTATTTTTTATGTAATTTTTAAATATATAAAACACTAAAAATAAGACAAATAAATTAAAACAGACGAATCACATAGAATTACGGATTACCCTCAAGCTGTTCAAATAGACATGTCGACCTATTGCCTGCTTAAGCAACTCAGGAAGCTAGCATGTCGACGGCCAGCAGCTTCCCTTGCCGCTTCTATATATTAGTAATAAGTTAAATAGGATTATCTATGTGTGTGTGTCTATATATATATATATATATATATATATATATATATTCTCTTAGAAATATTGTTTGAACATTTTACCTTTCACTAAAAGATTCATCTTTAGAGAAAACCATCTTTTCACTATTTTTCTTAGTTTATTAATTTATATTTTCTTTATTTAGTTTCAAGATTCACTTTTGAATAATAATTTTTATTATATTTAAATTTTTGTTTAAAATTCACTCTTCATTTATGACTATTCTATATAAATAATTGTCTAGGCTATGAAGGAAAAAGGAAAAATATTATTTTTTCTAAATTTAAGACTTTAAAATTAATTAAAATTTTGATTATCAAATATTTTGTTAATAAAAATATGTAATAGAGAAAATTTAAAAATAAAAAAGTAATTAAAATTACGTTGAAACATTAAACTACTATTTTTTCAAAATTTAGAATTCTTTTTTAAAAATTAAATTTTAATCGTTAAGCGATTGAATCAAATGAGTGTCGTTTATTTAATTTTATTTATATGAATATTGTATTTATTTTAATGACTAGTACTATATATATAATATTTAAATTGACATGACATATATGTGCAAAACATATACGCTAAAGCTAAACTAGTGTAGTCTAAATGCCAAAACTAGTCATTCTAATTCAATATAAAATGACACCCGTAAAAGCTAGATAGGACTCATTTGTTAGGCAGCCAGAATTAGTTTGGCAATAAAGCTAATTAATCAATGTGCAGACGCTATTCAAAATATGTCATGCCTATAATTTAGAAAACCTGATTTTTAAAATTGATTAATTAAAATTTTACCTTACTTTGATGGATTTACCAGGAATTTCATGAGAAATAATATAAATTTTGTGAAAGCAAATATAAAATATGTTCTTTATCAATGAAAATGTCTCTTTTGTTTCCTTCCAATGATTTTATGTGATCATTAGATAAAATTGAATGATTTTTTCGTAAAGTTGGTGATTTTTTTCTTTTTTTGCATAGAGAAAATTAATTTAATGTGTTTAGTTTAACAAATTAAAATAAAACCTAAGTGATTAATGAAATCGCGGGCCATGTAAATTCTTGATATAGACTGACAAATCAACGGTCATATCAAATTTTCATTCTTTTTTTGTGGAAGAAAGATGTGGAAGTCTATATTGTTGTGTTGGTGTAAAAAATATTATTCAATAAAACTAAAAATATTAGTATCTGTTTGAAAAGACACTTGGTAACTAGAATTGGTGTAATTACTTTGATCTGTTTATTTATCATAATATAATTATAGTATAATTATGAGTGTGTTATTTGACTAAACAAGTATAATTACAAGGTTATACTTAATTTTAAAAATAAAAATTATACTTAGAAAAATTAGGATATTGATAAATACTATTTAATTAAGTATATAAGATATATAGTCTTTTAAAAATATGTTAATTAGTAAACATATGCTCTTAACTAATAGTACTAGTGAAAAGTGTATATGTTTTGCACACATGAACCACGTCAATTTAAAAATTATATACAAATAACACTTGCCATTAAATAATATAATATTTATGTAAGTAAAATTAAATAAATATTATTAGTTTGATACAATAGTTTAGTCTATTGTGATACATCAAAAATAGGAAACTCAATTCAATTGCTTATATATATATATATGCTTAATTAATTGACCAAAATTTAATGTAACAAAAGATTCTTAAATCTAAAAGGAGTAGTTTAATTCTTTTAAATTTGTTATATACATACTTTTATTAATAAAATATTTGAAAGTCAAAATTTTTGGTAATTATTTACATAGAATAGTTCTAAACCAAAAGGGATTTCAAAGAAATTCTAATCAAATCTGGAAACTAAATAAATAAAATATTAAATAATAACTTAAGCAAAATAGTGAAAAGAAGACTTTGTCTAAAGAAGAGGATTTTAATGAAGGGGCAAAAAGTTCAATTTCTAAGGGCCTTCATGCTTTTAATATAATATAAATTATAAAAGATAATTATTTATATCCAAGTCAGTACATTTTAATTTAATTAATCATCAAAGTTAAAAGTACAAAAATTTGGATGAATATAAAAAAATGCATGTTTGACACAGTTATTAATATTATAGTAAATGTTAGTAATATTAAAGAAAAGAAAAACTTGAAAATATAATTTTATTCGACAATATAAAAATTCTATTTTAGGTTAAAAATTAGAATGCTAACAAAATTATGCTAATGAAAAAACAAACTTAATAAATAAAAAATAAATAATATAAAATATTGCATGAAATCTCATGAAGAAGTAAAAATTGAAAATAAGAAGGAAATAAAATAGAAATAAAAATAAATTAAAATAAGAAATAATTGTAAGAAGTTTCATTAATTACATAGTGTAATTACACTAATTTCTTACCCTCCCTTGGAAATTGAAGAGTGTAACTACAACCCTTCAATTATACTCAATTCCTCTCTTGCCAAAAAATTACTTGGTCTATCAAATTATAACAAATCCAATTACAAGTGGCGGAGCCACATAGTAGTCAAGGGTTCATCCAAACCCCCTTTTGTGAAAAACTATACTATTTTATATATAAAGGTGTTGAACCTCCTTCAATTAATTTGTGTGTCTGCTTCTTAAAATTTTGACCCTTTTTAAGAAAATTCTCCATCTGCCACTGCTAATTACTTGCTAGCTTTCCAAAGAGGCTATTAAGTTTTGTTGGCTATGCTTCCATGCAGCAGTCGATATTCATTTTTCAATTAATGAAACATTAAATTGAAGTGTAAAAATATTTCCTAAGTTTTTGGTCTTTCTCTATATAAGAGTTGCAAATCCGAATCTGTAAATCCTACATTGCAATAAATATTTCCATAGTTTTAGTTAGGCTTTACCACTTGTTTCTACACCATGAATAAATTCTTCGAAAGATCAACAATGGCTGTAAGGTTCTTTAACCGATCAGTCCAATTACCCGCACTCACTCACAAGGTCCAGAAGATGTGCCAACATGCTTGGGGCATTGAATCGATGCATGAGTCGCGAAGATTACTGGAGGGTCTCGTTATAAGTCCCGCAAATTATGTTCCATTGACACCCATCAGTTTCTTGGAGAGAGCAGCTAACATTTTTTGCGATAGAACCTCAATTGTTTTTGGCTCTTCAGTGAAGTACACTTGGGAAGAGACACATTCTAGGTGTATCAAGCTTGCTTCTGCTTTGGTTCACCTAGGGGTTTCAAGGGGAGATGTGGTAATTAATTGTATCTTTAGATACAATTTGTTTTGGCTCAATGCAATTTGTTGATATATTTGAACATTTTTTTTTAGGTTGCAACTCTGGCTCCGAACGTACCAGCTATGCAAGAGCTGCATTTTGCAGTACCAATGGCTGGAGCGATTCTTTGTACTTTAAATACTCGTCTTGATTCATCAATGGTAGCTGACTTGCTCAAACATTCAGAAGCCAAGGTAGTATTTGTTGATCAAAAATTGCTCCAAATTGCTCAAGGAGCACTCTCTCTTCTTTCAAAAGACAAAACAATTAAACTACCAATTCTTGTGCTGATCACTGAATCTGAGAATTTGGCTTCTAACATTCACGAATATGAAAATCTTTTGACAAGTGGGAGTAGCTATTTTACAATAAGATGGCCGAAATCTGAAATGGACCCTATTAGTATTAATTATACTTCTGGCACAACGTCTTCGTCCAAAGGAGTTGTGTACAGTCATAGAGGTGCATATCTCAATACGATTGTTGCTTTTTGGGGACATGGCATGGGTGCGATGCCGACATACCTTTGGACACTTCCAATGTTTCACTGCAATGGATGGTGCATGGTTTGGGGAATGGCTGCAGTTGGTGGAACAAACATTTGCCTTAGGCATGTCAACGCGAAAAACATATTTGAAAGTATTTCACTCTACAAGGTCACACATATGGACGCAGTACCAACTGTCTTGAGTATGATAGCAAATTCTCCACCAAATGACAGGAAGCCACTTCCACATAAGGTCGAAATAATGACAGGCGGAGCACAGCCACCTCCACAGATCCTTGCTAAAATGGAGGAGCTTGGCTTTGGTGTAACTCATGGATATGGACTAACAGAGACTTACGCTGGTGCTTTGATTTGCATGTGGAAGCCTGAGTGGGATTCTTTGCCTCTTGAGGAAAGAGCCGCGCTTAAATCAAGACAAGGGGTGCATCATTTTTGTATTGAAGAAGTTGACGTTAGAGACCCTGAGACCATGGAAAAGGTGCCGGATGATGGAAAGACCATGGGTGAGATTGTGTGTAGAGGGAATACTGTGATGAGTGGATATTTGAAAGATGTTGAAGCAACCAAAGAAGCTTTTAAAGGGGGATGGTTCCATACCGGTGATCTTGCAGTGAAACATCCAGATGGTTACATAGAAATCAAAGATCGCCTAAAAGATATTATAATATCTGGAGGTGAAAATATAAGCACACTCGAGGTGGAAAGAGTTTTATATAGTCATCCAGCAGTGGTTCAAGCAGCAGTAGTTGCGCGACCAGATAATCACTGGGGACAAGTACCTTGTGCATTCGTGCAGCTGAAAAAAGGATTTGAAGAAATTACTTCGGATGAAATAATCAAATTTTGTAGGGATCATTTGCCTCATTACATGGCGCCTCGAGCAGTCTTCTTTGAAGATTTACCAATGACCTCAACTGGCAAGATACAAAAAATCATCTTGAGAGAGAAATCAAAAGCTTTGCCCAGTCTTTTCAACACCGAAAAACAGGTGTAATAAGTTGTTGGCATTAACATTTTACGTTTTATTCTTCACTCTTTGTTGGACGAAGAGCAACGATAAATTTACTTTTGGTCATAAGTTAATGATCATAAGTTACAAATTCATTTATTTACATTATTTTAGCTCAAAATCAAGTGTTCGCAAACATTTTTTTTAATGTACCCAAACACGTTTAAGCTACGTATTATGAAGCATTTGTTTGCGAAATATTGATTTCTTCCGGGCTGCAGTCATTTGTCAAGAAATTGGCAAGAATGAATGTTAATGTCTCTTATACCCTTTTATCAAGATTGGGTGGGATACGTATAAATACTGAAAAATTAAACCAAACTAATTTGGTTCTTCAAGTTTTTGGTTCGATGTCGGTGTGTTTTTTTTCAAAAGTTCAGTTCTTTGGTTCGGTATTCGGTGTAGGGGTCTAGAAAACTTCTTTGCACCAAAAAATCAAACTTTTATTAAAAAAATTATATATATATATATAGGCATTTCTTTAAGCAAAAAAATAAAAGTCAATTAGCAATTAAACATTCATGAAACAAATCAAAATAGCAACAAATTTGCGTTTCATATAGTTAACTTGAAATATTATCTTCTAGGAGGAACTCAAACATATTTTTGCCAATGTATGTCCTGTAAAGGAACTCGTTTAGGTGCTTGTTTTGCTTGAGCAATAGTTGGAGGCGCAAATTCTTGACAAAGATAAAATGACTTTTTAAGCACAATAAGAGTTCCATCGGGATTCATCATCACTTAACATATTTTAAAGTTTTAAGTATCTTATACTTTGATTTGTCCTCATTTTATTTTTCATTTAGTTCGCACCGAAAAATCATTTAAAAAATATCGAATCAAATAGAACTGATGAACAAAAAACTGAACCAAATGGTATTTGGTGCATGCTTCTTCAAAATCGAAAATCAAAGAACCGAACTAAAGTTTGGTAAAACCGATCCACTGAACCGAATGTCCGGCCCTAAGATTGGGGTCATAAACTTTCTTAGCATCGGTATTTGTTGTTTTAAGTTTAATATTTTTTTCCTACTAATTTATATCTGTACTATATTAAAAGCATGAAGACTCTTAAAAATGTTGTTTGCACCTTTTGTTCTTCATTAAAAAAATTTGTTTTAGATAAAATTGTTTTTGCACTATTTCCTAAAAACAATTATTGTTTAATTATTATTCTATTATTTAAGATTTTGAAATGAATTAAACTTATAACTACTAAATTGTTGTAAAATAGAAAAAAAAAATATAAGAATATTAAAGTAAAAGGAAGACAAATGGAGTGCTATATAGAGAATACTTTTTTATGTCTTAAAGTGTGTATTACAAAGGGCGAATGATAACCTTATTTATAGGTTGAGAAATCACTCCAAACGTCACCATATTAGATATCATACTTAATAGATACATTCTTATCCAAAATGGTTCATAGAACATAGGGAACATGTATATATGAATGTAAGGAGTTCATGTATTAACTAAATGGACAATCCACTCATTCAATGTATTTATAACACTCCCCCTTGGATGTCCATAGATAATGTGCCTCGTTAAAACCTTTAAACCCAGTGGGAAAAAGCCTAGCAAAGGGAAAAAAGTACACATATCTTGTAATATGCTTTAAGTGCTGCCTCATTAAAAACTCTCACGACCCAAACTAGGGCCTAGACGTGACACGACGAATGGGGAACTCGAAGGAACCCCAATCAAGCCTCGTAGCATATATCATACACACATCCTTAGTTGCGGAAGCAATTTAAGCAACAAAATCAAGAGACTAAAATAAGGATAAGGGACTAAGGGAACCATTTCATATCATAAATCACCAAGAGTCAAAAGAGTGTTAAGCTTATAGCATCATTACATAGTTTGTCCAACAACACCTCTAGACATAGAACTTAGTGGGGGCCAAGACAAGCAACCGGTCTCACCCTCATAATCATAAGCATTCAGTAAAATAAAAGAGTCTTTACATAGCATGAAATTAATAGTTGTTGTCCTCGGAGTAGAGGACTCATCAAATCTTACTTTAAGAGATAGTACTAGCCACGTGAAGGAGGATGATGATCAAATGGAGCTCTGGTTCCTACGTGGTAATATCATGTAGGCATAGAGTATGCGTTAGTACATTTGAATGTACTAAGTATGTAGGATGCAATACAATAAGAGATAGGCAACACAGTCAAAATGCATAATTAGGCAAGGGATAGTATGATAGCAACAGGGCATGCATGACCAATGTTTGAAGTGAAACATGCTTGTAAAATCATATGCTTATATAGAACCTAATACATGTGTAGGAATAAACTGTCATCATAGACCAAATATTCCATTACTAGAACTCCAAGGCACCCCTTCTATTGAAAGGGTGATTGAGGTACATACCCCTCATTGGTAGTACTGGCATACCATCCCCCGACAAGATGATTGAGGCTTAGTACCCCCTCAACAAGGCAATCGAGGCTTGACACCCCCCCGACAAGGTGATTGATGCTTGATACCCCCTCAACAAGGTCACCGAGGCTTGACACCCTCTCATCAAGGTGAATGAGGCTTGACACCCCCTCAACAAGCCACCGAGGCTTGACACCCCCTCGACAAGGTGATTGAGGCTTGATACCCCCTCAACAAGGCAATCAACTTGCAACACCATAAACACAAGTAATGAATTCAACATATACACACACACACACACACACACACACATGCCTTTCATCATTATAAAGTCACTTAGCTCAAATGCCAAGCATTAGGCCTTCAACAATTCAAGATACATCAACCGGACATTTTATCAAACACTTGGTGGGTGTGCAATGCTAGTGTAAAACCATGCAATTCAAGAGTAAAATCATGCAAGATAATCTATGTAAAACTACCCACCAACACTTGGTAATACCATCATGCAATATATATCAAAACTCTTCATCAAATCTCAAGATAGATCCAAGATTCACAGCTCAAAACATGCTTCAATAGTCACTCTTTTACAAAACCCCAATATAGTCCATAGTCAAATTCATAGTAAGTAAAACCTATAAGTAAATCAGCTTAGAAACATGAGATTTAGGGAAAAAAATATTGGGCATTATGGGTGAAAGGACACAATGGTTGAAACCCACATACCTTGACTCTGGAGAATTCTTGATGAAGATTGGAAATTGACTTAAAGCTTATGTGAAGTCCTTAAGATCCGGATGAGTTTTGGAGCTTGAAATTTGGGGCGAAATATTTGTCTAAGTATTTGAGAGAATGTTGGGGAATGTCTTGTATGATATGAAGGTAAAATATAACTAAGTATAGATATTTTCATGCATGGGAAGACTTTGGCCCAAGACCCAAAAGTCTTGGACTGAGATAAAAAAACTGAAAAAAATTAACACTGTGGCGCAGCCCAACCGCGTCGTGTTACGATTGCTCTAAAATTGGGTTAGACCCATTTTTCACTTAATTTTCCCCCTGTCAAGAATATGAAGTCAGAGTTTTGATATCACGCACTTATTTTGAGATATATGGAAATTACGATTCTGGGCACTTCCGCGGTAAATTTTTGGGCACTTTTTGGGGTCGTTTCGAAAATCTCACCAGGAAAACCCAATGGGACCAAACCTTGGTTAAGGAAAAATGAGTACAACACATATTATACTTCCCCTGATGAAAACTTTATCTGATATCTTGGAGACGACACGTTCCAATCTTATATCTTAGCTTCTTAAATTTTTGAAATTGGTAATGCCTTAGTGAATAAATTTGCAAGATTATCACTCGAATGAATTTATTGTATATCAATTGTCACGACCCAAGCATTGGGCCTTATATTGACATGGTGAATGGGGAACTCGAAGGAACCCCAAACAAGCCTCTTAACGTATCACATACACATCCTTGGTTGCGGAAGCAAAATAAGATAACTAACAAGTAATAATAGCATATAAGGGATGCGGGACTAAGGGAGTCATCCATAATAGCATAAGCATAATAAGAGTCAAGGTCAATAATACAAAACATCTCAATATCCAACAACACCTCTACTATTAGATGAGACGGGGGTCAAGACATCTCCCGGGCTCACCCTCATAGACAAGTATCTAAAATATACATAATAAAGTCTTAACATAAACATGAAAGAAGATAGATATTGTCCTCGAATATGAGGACTCACCAAAAGCTAACTTCCACAATCCGACTAACCACGTGGAGGAGGAGGATCAATAGGAGCTCCGATTCCTACTTGGTGACATTATGTAGGCATAGAGTATGCGTTAGGACTTGGAATGTACTAAGTATGTAGGGTACAATGCAACAAGAATCGTAAGCCATAATAAACAAGATATTTAATCATAATCAATGGACATAAACTCAATATGACACGAATCATCAATGCTTACGATAAAACATACTTGAGACTAATCATACTTGTTTAACTTGTTCAACACAATGAGTGACTGAAACACTCTTCATGTGCTTCGGAATGCCCCATAATCATATTTTTCATATATCTCAATATCTTTGCGTGATTTCAAAAATTCACTTCATATTCTCGATTAGAGGGAAAAATTGAGTGGGAAATGGGTATACACGAATTATAGAAGACCCGTAGCGAAAAATAATTTTCACTAATTTTTGATTTCCAATGTCTGTCCACGCCTAGGCCGCGACATGCCTCGGGCACGGACTAGTGTTGTTTGAACTTCGCGTCTGGTCCACGTTGCGCCTGGGGCACGGACCAGTGTACTATTCTTCTTGGTTTTCTTATTTCGTCTATGGGCATTAGGGTAATAGCCCCATGCCCATTTAAACGTGAAATCTTCCATATTTAGCCATTTTGAACTCTATAACTCACAAAATCCTCTCTAAAACCTCTCCAAGACTTTATCAAATCTCTCATTCAAATTCAAAGATTTCAAGCTCAATTTTGGAACTCTAGAACCCATCTCAAGCTTCAAGTTCAAGTTTATCTCAAAGGATTTAAGGTTTAAGGTATGTGGGTCTTTATCCATGGTCCTTTCACCCATGGAGCCCAACCTTCTGTTTTTATGAAAATTGCATGATTTCAAGTTATATTACCTATGGGTTTCTTTTATTATGAAATATGAACATAAATTATGCTGGGGTTTTATCAAGTATTGATTGATTATGCATGGATATCTATTTCAAGCTTATCCCATGAATTGGTTTTGTCTATTGAGACTATGCATGATTAAGCTATGAAACCATGAACAATTATGAACTTTTTTGATGGATTTCAAGATACCCTAAATGTCGATTTTACTACAATATTGGTGGGTTGATTTGTACTGAGTTTACTCATCTTGTTTTACTCTTAAATTGCATGATTTTGAACAAGTATCATGAATCCACCATGTGTTTGATAAAATTACATGACAAGATTTCTAAAGTTGTTGGTGATCTATTACATGATTTATAAGTCAATTCATGATGATTAAGGGCTTTCAAGCATATATTAAATTCATGAAAAGTATCTATGATTTTACAAGTGTCAAGTTAAAGCCTATATCAAGATTTTTACCTCTTGTGAGCCATTCATATTAAAGCTAAGGATCATGTATGATGATTATCTACTCTCATGTTCAAGTTAAACTCACTACTAGAGGTCAAACATGTTTGTGAGATACTCAAGTCATGCTATCATGTCTCTTACAAAGTTATTCATGTTATGATTAAAGTATGATTATTTCAAGTATTCCTTCGGAGTTGACTTAACTCTGGTTGAGGCTTAAGATGAGGGCTCGACTGAAGGGGTCCTTATATAAACTCCTTAGTCTCTAAACTACGTGCCACCATAGAATTATATATTATACCCTTGCTATACTAGTGGATCCATCTAGTTCATGTTATCATGTTTGGATTTCCTTGGCAAGTAGAGATCATACTTCGCCGGCGGTTGTCATGCCCGGTCACCTAAACTGAGGGGGTGTTATGCCTTGGAGTCCAAGTTGTAGCTGCTTGTTCTATGCCGGTTGAGGTCTTTACCCACATATATATGATACTTTACTGCAAAGTTGAATGTCTTACAAGCATTGATCATGCATGTCATATTGATAATATATATTCATTGATTATGATCATGCATTTTGATTATGTTGGCTTATGTCCTTGTTGTATTTCACCCCGCACACTTAGTACATGCAAATGTACTAACGCATACTCTATGCCTACATGATATTACCATGTAGGGACCGGAGCTCCTTTTGATCATCCTCCTCCATGTGGTTAGTTCGATTCTCCAAGAAAGCTTTTGGTGAGTCCTCAATTCCGAGGATACTATCTACTTTATTTTATGCTATGATGAGACTTGTTCCTTATGTTGGATGATTATTATTATGAGAGTGAGCTAGCGAAGTGTCTTAGCCCCCGCTCCATTCTAAAGTAGAGGTGTTATTGGATACTAAATGTGTATATGCTTATGAGCTTGACTCTTTTGATGTTTTTATGTTTATGAAAGACTTCCCTTTGTAAATCTATGACTTATTGATGTTTATTTTGCTTCTGCAACCAAGGATGTGTGAATGATATGCTAAGAGGCTTGTTTGGGGTTTCTTCGGGTTCCCCATTACGTATCACGTCTAGACCCTAGGATGGGTCATGATAGTGACATGAATAGCTCAACCAAATACCTTGTACAAGAGGGTGAGAAATATAGCATGGGTCATGATCCCTTCTAGTAGGTAATGGATGGTACATGGTGTTAAGTTGTACATGAGGGTGAGGTATATAACATGGTTCATGACCCCTTCATGTAGACATTTGCCTTGTACTAGAGGGTGAGGCATACAACATGATTCATCACAACTTCTAGTAGGCTTCACAATTCACATGAGAACATATCATCGAGTAAAAGCTCAACAATTCACTTGTAGATCATGAAATCTCTTCATGAGTTTAATACATACTTGAGAGCTCATAACTTATAATAAGAACACTTGTCATAACCAATATCTTATCAAAATCATACCATAATACATAATTGGACTTAACCCACTTCATAATTTCAACATAATTCAATGTCATGAATGTAAATGCCATGAATGATATGAGGAAAACATGGGTAATTAAGATTCAATCTAAAATCAACAATATAATATAAAATAGAAGTAAAATCATAATTAAATCCTCATTTAAGATCATAATATAATCACCCATGCATAAACAAGTCTTAAAAAGGGACATGCATATTAATAATTTCATAAACCCAATATAATTCACCATAATATAGTTTAAATCAACTTAAAGTCATCAAATGAGTATAAACAATACACTAATTGAATTTAAGAAATCACAAGATTCAAAACCCCAAATTAAAGTGAGCAAAGTTCAAAGATCAAACCCACATACCTAAACCCAATGGAGAAAACCCAAGAGAATTTGAAGAAGATTTGAGTTAGTCTTGAATCCCCAAGCCTGAACCTCACAAGTGTTCTTCAGTGGAGTTTTAGAGTGAGTGTAGAATGAGAGAACGAATTGAATAATTTGAGTAGGGTTTTAGGTTATTTGGAAACCTTAGGATAGCATAGGAAGTCCCAAAAAGTCATTAGAATAAATTGAGTTTATGAAAATACCATTAATGAGACGGGTGGAAAAATTTCCCATGGCCACTACACTTGAGGGAACACGGCTCGTGTGGCACTACACGGTCTATGTACCTAGCCGTATACCCATATTTAGATAGATTTTTGGAAGTTGGAACTTGACTTCAACACTTAGAAAAATTTAGGTAAAGTTCACCTATACGGAGGGCACCACGGGTCTTGTGGAGTCCCACGGTCCGTGTGGATGCTCGTAATCAATCCTTGAAGAATTTTTAATGGAGGGGAGCACCACAGCTGGTCTCATGGCTAGTGAGGCCTACCACGGTCCGTACAAAGGGCAGTGGCACTAACTTTGAAATGTTTCCCAACTTAGAAAGTTATACAGTCAACCCCACGGTCAATGGCAAGCCACACGGCCAATACCATTGGCTGTACCCCAATACTTAGGAAAAAAATGGTCTCATTTCAAATTTAAGGGCACCCACACAGCCCCTAAGATGCCACACGGCCTGTATGGGTGCCTATGTGGCAACACTGCACAGGAAGGTCTTATGAAAACGGTCATAACGTTTTCATCCGAACTCTAAATGAGGTGAAACCGGATGCGTTGGAAAGCTAACTCAAAGAAATTTAATTTGGTAGGTCGTAAGACACCCAGTTCATTTTGTTCTAAGATATATGATTTTAAAGTTAACCTTTCTACCGAAACAATATGAAAAACTTAGCCAATGGAATAAATTTGAACTTGGCTTGATGTAGGAGACTCATGATGACCCAAAAGCACATAAATAAGCTTGGATTGAAGGCTTGCGAATGAACTTATGAGTTTGAAGGTTCCATTCCAATCTCACAACTTTCGGGGTATTACATCAATATCACCTTTTTTCTGAAGATCATGTATAAAGAATAATTTTGGTGAATGTGTTTCGTTCTGTCTCCTTTTATGAAGCCATCTTTTAGTTGAGCTATACACGCGACATTGTCTTCAAATATGACTGTGTTTACTTTGACATTATTTTTTAGTCCACACTTCTCTTAGATGGAATATATCATTAATCTCACCTACACACATTCTTTACTTACTTCATAAATTACTATTATTTCAGCATGATTTGAAGAAGTAGCAACGACAGACTCCTTTGTAGATCGCCATGATATAGCAGTTCCTCCGTACATAAATAGATAACCTGTTTGAGATTAAGCTTTATGTGGATTTGATAAATAACCTGCATCTACATAATCAACAAGATCTGCACATTCTTTATTAGTATAAAACAAGCCCATATCAACTGTACCTTTCAGGTATCGCAAAATATGCTTGATACTGTTCCAATGCCTTCGCATTGGGGAAGAACTATACCTTGTTAGCATATTAACAACAAATGTTATATCAGGTCTAGTTAAGTTAGAAAGATATATAAGTGCTCCGATAGCATTGAGGTATGGTACTCAGGACCAAGAAGTTCTTCATCCTTTTCTTGAGGATGTAATAGATCTTTATTCACTTCAAGTGATCTAAGAACCATTGGAGTACTTCATGGATGTGCTTTGTCCATATAGAACCATTTTAAGATTTTCTCAGTATAGACAGATTGAAGAACAAAAATCCCACCTGCTAAATGTTCAATTTGCAGACCCAGACAAAGTTTTGTCTTTCCAAGATTTTTCATCTCAAATTCTTTCTTTAAGTATTTAGTAGTCTTTAGGACCTTTTCAAGAGTTCCAGTGAGATTTATATCATCAACATAAACAACGACTATTATAAAGTCTGATCTTAACTTTTTAATGAAAACACATGGAAAAATGACATCGTTTATATATCCTTTATTTATCAAGTACTCACTAAGGCGATTATACCACATACGCCCGATTGTTTCAGACCATATAATGATCTTTGCAATTTGACTGAGAATATTTCTCGAGACTTATTACATGCTTCAGACATTTTAAATCCTTCTAGATTTTCAAGTAAATTTCACTGTCAAATGAACCATAAAGATAAACTGTAACTACATCCATTAGATGTATTCTAAGATTTTCATGTACAGCTAAACTAACGAGATATCGAAAAGTTATTCCATCCATAACAGGTGAATATGTTTTTTCATAGTTGACACTGTGTCTTTGAGAGAAACCTTGTGCAACAAGGCATGCTTTGTATCTTACAATTTCATATTCTCATTTCGCTTTCGCATAAAAATCCATTTATAACCAATTGGTTTTACACCATCAGGGGTTTGGACTATAAGTTCAAATACCTCACGCTTAGAGAGTGAATTCAACTCAAATTGAATTGCTTCTTTCCATTTAGGCCAATTATCTCTGCATCGACATTCTTCGATGGATTAGGCTCAAGTTCCTCACTCTCTTACATGAGGTTAATTGCAACGTTATATGGAAAAACATTTGTAATTTTCAATAGAGATAAATTTATCTCATCAGTAGAACTTATTGGAAGTTCTTCATTCACTTGAGTCTCGAGTTCACTGATTTCTTTAGAAATATCAGAATTTCTCAAGTCTTGACCTTCTTCAAGAGGTTCTTTTGTATTATCATCTTTATTGTTCTTTATGCTTCTCTTTCTAGGATTTTTATCCTTTGAACCCAATGGACTACCATGCTTCAGGATGTTTGGGATTCAGAAGCTGTGATACTAGTAAATGGTCCCTTTGGGACATCAATCCGAATAGGCACATTCACTCCAGGGATATATGACTTAGTTATTCGTTTCAAATCAGTAAATGCATCTGGCATTTGATTTTCTATTGTCTACAAGTGGATGATCTTTTGGACCTCCTGTTCACATATGCCTGTACATGGATCAAAATGAGATAGTGATGAGACTTTCCATGTAATTTCTCCAATTTCTCTTTGGGGTGTCTTTTTCTCTCCCCTATATTCGAAAATATTATTTCATCAAACCGACAATCTGCAAATCTAGCAGTAAATAAATCTCTTGTTAATGGTTTAAGGTATCAAATTATGGAGGGTGAGTCAAACCCAATATATATACCTAACCTTCATTTAGGGCCCATCTTAGTATGTTGCAGTGGTGCTACAGGCACGTATACCACACAATCGAAAATTCAGAGATGAACTATATTTGGTTCATGACCAAATACTAATTGTGATGGAGAATATTTATTATAATTAGCTGGTCTAAGACGTACAAGTACTGCAGCATGTAACACAGCATGACCCCACACGGTAGTGGGTAATTTTGATTTCATAAGCATTGGTCTTATTATCAATTGCAGGCGCTTAATAAATGACTCTGCAAGGTCATTTTGAGTATGAACATGAGCTACCGGATGTTCAATTTCTTATCCCAATTGATGTGTAGTAATCATCAAAAGCTTGGGATGTAAATTCTCCAGCATTATCTAGATGAATAGATTTAATTGGATAATCTGATAATTGCACCCTTAATCTTATTATTTGTGCCAAAATAGCCTCACAAACGCCAGGTTGCGGGATGATAAACAGCACACATGAGACCATCTTGAGATGCATCTATGAGGACTAGAAAATATTTATACACTCCACTATGTGAGTGAATAGGTCCACATATGTCCCCATGTATACGTTCTAAGAATCTTAGGGATTCGATGCCAACCTTCAAGGTTGATGGTTTGACAATTAATTTGCCTTGATAATAAGCTGCACATGAAAATTCATCATTCGTAAGAATCTTCAGGTTCTTTAGCGGATTACCAGTTGAATTTTCAAGAATTCATCTCATCATTATTGATCCAGGATGACCTACTCGGTCATACCACAGCTCAAAAGTTTTTGGATCAGTAAACTTCTGGTTTACGATCGAATGTGCTTCACTTACACTAATTTCTACATAATATAGGCTAGGCGATAAAGTTGGTAATTTTTTCAAAATATATTTCTGGCCTGAGACACTCTTGGTTATACCAAGGTATTCAATATTCATTTCATTTAGTGTCTCAACATGATGTCCATTTCTGTGAATATCTTTAAAACTTAGCAGATTTCCAGGGGATTTAGAAGAGAACAATGGATCTTCTACAATAATTTTTTCCTCTTAGGTAGAAATATAGTAGCTCTTCCGGAGCCTTCAATTATTCTTAGATATTATCAGGCTTATCAATGTTCATATCGATATTTAAATTTCCTTTTGGGAAGTTTAAGTAGTCCGCTATATCCAGATGCATAGGTTCCATATTATTTTCAGATAAAAAGTTTACCTCTGAATTTTTGGCTCTTTTTAATGATGCCTGATATAGCTGAACAAGGTGTTTCGATGACCGACATGTCCTTGATCAGTGCCCTTACCTCACATCTGTGACATATGCTTTCTAAATTTTTCTTTGGAAAAGCTTTTGGCTTTTCTTCCTTATTCTGGTTGTGCCTTGGTACGAGACGACTATTATGATTTCTTCTTTGACTGCGGCCACGGCTACGACCACGATTGGGACTATGATTTCTTTCTCGTTGGTTATAATTCTCCCGGTTAAGTTTAGGGAGTGGCAAAGAACTAACGACCCCGACTATCATGATTTTTCATTAACAATTCATTATGCCTTTCAGCAAGAAGATGAGAAAGTAATTCAGAATATTTTGTAAATCACGTACCGTGATATTGCTATTGCAGGAGCATATTCGTGGGGGAAAATGTGGAGTATGTTTTTTCAAGCTTATCTGCTTCAGTTATTTCTTCTCCGCATAAATTTAGCTATGGTATAATTCTAAACATTGCTGAATTATACTCAGTTATATTTTTAAAATCTAATAATCTTAGATTTAACCAATCATGACGTGCTTATGGAAGGAAGACCAACTTCAGGTGGTCGTATCTTTCTTTTAGATTCTTTCATAATTTTAGAGAATCTTTTATGTCATATATTGTAATTTTAATTGCTCGTCAAGATGGTGGCGGAGAAAAATTCAAAGCTTTGGCTCGATGTTGACTAGGTGCTTCATTCTCATCTTTAATGGTGTCTGCCATACCCATTGATTCTAAATGCAGTTCAGCATCTAGTGTCCATGATGAATAATTTATTCCAGAAATGTTAAGGACGAAAAATTCAACTTTTGAAATGTTAGACATTTTAATAAAATGAAATTCTTACCCTTTTACCTATTTAAAATAACTTGAAATGGGCAGAGTTTCGTGCTGATAACATGTTGTACAATAGAAAAAAATATAAGAATATTAAAGTGAAAAGAAGACAAATGGAGTGCTATATAGAGAATACTTTTTATGTCTTAAAGTGTGTATTACAAAGGGTGAATGATAACCTTATTCATAGGTTGAGAAATCACTCCAAAAATCACCATATTAAATGTCATACTTAATAGATACATTCTTATTAAAAATAGTTCATAGAACCTAGGGAACATGTATACATGAATGTAAGGACTTCATGTATTAACTAAATGGACAATCCACTCATTCAATGTATTTATAATAATTTTTACTTATTTGTAATATTTAAGAACTCCTAATATAGTCTTGAATTTATTAAGGAGACTATTAACATCACATTTAGAAAAGGAAATATATTAGTTTGAAAAAAAATAGACAATATGAAAAAATTATTATATTAGTACAAAGAGGACTCAACTTGACTTAACTATTATAACACTACATAAAATTTGATTTGAGTACGAAGACAACTTAACTTACCTTTAATATTTATTTTTAATATAATTATCTATCTAACTAGATTATGAAGGTCATTAAAAATATTGATTGAAATTTTTATTAAAAGATTTTATAATAGACAAAATTATTAAAATTAGTACCTTCGATACGTCTTGATTAAATTGTAATGAATAAAATAAACAAACAAATAAAATTAATCAAAATACAAGCAGCAAATAGCATAGAGATATAATATTTATTTATATAATTTAAAACGTCAATTGTTACTTTTAATTTTTTATCCTTATACATAGTTTTATTAATGTGGGATTTTCATAAATAGTTTAGTCCTGAAATTTAATAGGCTGAAATAGTTATTGCTTAAGTAATTATATTATGTAACTGTAGCAACCGTTTGTATAATTCGCATATCCGATTGTATAATTCACTCTCAATATACAAACATGATAAGTATATATAACTTTTGTATTTATAAATTTTAGGATTTTTTTTATAACTTATACAAATCAAATGTATCAATATGATAATTAGATATAAATAGGTAAGAACATATAAATTATGGATTTATACACATAAATTTTGAATTTATATAATTAGGAGCTTAATTATACAAATGAAAAATGGCCTAAAATGTCCTCAAACTATTGAAAATGGTACAAAAATGCTCTTCATCAACCTTTTTGGCTCACTTATGCCCTTCAAATTAAGAACCCTCTGTTTTTTCTTTTCTTTTTCAAATATTTATTATGTTTCATTTTCTATGGAATAAAATAATTCCCCATCTCTATTAGATTTTTCTTTCCAAAATTTTTCAAAATCGAAATAATGTATCTTTTTAAGGATCAAAGTGATTCTTTTAAAAAGTGATCAAAGTGATTTCTTAAAATAATTAACCAATTTAGCTTTCTAAAAAAGAAAGACTTTTAAAAAATATGTAAAGTTAATGAAAAAGTACAACAACAACATACCCAATGGAATCTCACAAGTGGGGTTTGGAGAGGGTAAAATGTAGACAAACCTTACCATTACCTCATAGGGGTAGAGAGGTTGCTTCCGGGAAAATCTCGTCTCAAAAATCCATAAGCAGAATAAACTAGATACGAGAAAAAGAAAATAAAAGGGAAAACAAGGAAGAACGACTAAGAACGAAAGCAATGATAGAATGTAAATACAATAAAAATAATAAATATAAGACAGATAATGACACCACAGGATATAAAGACACGACTAATCTTACTACCCTACTCTATCCCAAGGGCAGACATCAACCTATCCCTGCTAGCCTATTAGCCTTCTACTCTAATATGCGACCTCCACTCCTTTCTATCTAAGGTCATGTCCTTGGTGAGATCAAGTGTTGCTATATCTTGTCTAATCACCTCCCCCTAATATTTTTCAGTCTACTTCTACTCCTCTATGTAGCCCTTAAATCCAACCTCTAGTTCCTCCAAACAGGAGCGCCGCTACTTCTTCTCTGCATATGTCAAAACCATCGCAATCTCGCCTCCCTCATCTTGTCAGCCACAGGGACCATCTTTAACTTCTCCTAAATGGTCTCATTCTTAATCTTATCACTTCTGGTATGTCCATATATCCATCTCAACATCCTTATCTCCATGACCTATATCTTCTGAACATGTAAATTTTTGATTGGCCAACACTTCCCCCTATACAGCAAACATGGTCTAACCACCATTCTATAAAACTTACCTTTAAGTTTAGGTGATGTCTTCTTATCACACAATACTCTAGAGGCAAACCTCCATTTCGTCCATGCAGACTCAATACGATGTGTGACATCATCGTTGATATCATCACTATTCTGAATGATGGACCCAAGATATTTAAAGTTTTCTCTCTTGGGAATAGATTAAGTGACAAGCCTCACATTATTATATGTTTCATCCCTTCCAACACTAAATTTGCACTCTAAGTATTCTATTTTGGCAGACCTTCAATCTATCATTAACTTTAGCCCGAGTCTCATAAATCAGTACTATGTCATCCACAAATAGCATACACCACAAAATCTCCTCTTGAATAGACCGTGTTAGCTCATCCATCATGAAGGCAAAAAGAAAAGGGTTCAACAAAAATCCTTGATGAAGTCCTATCTCAATAGGGAAAAATAAGTTTTAAATATATCCAAAGAATAAGTTTTAATTTTTTTAATTTATAATAAAAATAACAAAAACTACTCAAATTTGATTAAATAAAAAAATTAAAGAAATCTATTGGTTTTAATAAATCTCTTTCATCCTTAAAATGTTAATTATTTCGTCTAAGTAAAACACAAGTATGTGCAGATTTTTTTTAAAAAAATTCAAAATTTGTATTGTTGTAACTTTAGTTTTTTAAGAGAGTTTTTAAAGATTTTTTCCCATAACTTATTAAATTCAAACAAATATACCTTCTTCATGATCCTAATTTTTTTTTAAAAAAAGTTTAGTAAAACTACTAGTTTGTTTTTTAATAAAATTTTCACATATTTTGTCCAAATCAAAATAATATGTTTCTTTAGAACCCCCAAACGAACTTTAAAAAATAAAAAAAAATTATAAGATTTTTTTTTTATATAGAAAAGCATTGAGGATGACAGTTTACTTTGTTTCATAACAAAATAAAGTACAATAACTACTTAAAAAAGATAAAAAAAAAAAGGAAAGAGGGTTATCAGTTTAGGGGCTAAGGGAAATCCCATATGATAAGAGTAAAGACACCATTGAATCTATTACCCTCTTGTCCAAAAGTGTCTCTACATACTAGACATAATCTGTCATGACCTAAAATGGGTCGTGAGTGACATCCACACTTGACCTCTTAAGTGGTTGAACCAACGGCACAAATTCCAACCTATATACTTGTTTATAAGCTTATAAAATACGATAATAATTAGAAGCTCAACTTATAAAGCAAGAAATAACAAAAATCACTAAATCTATTAGATAACGTTCCCCCAAAACCTGAAGGTTATCACATCAAGAACATCTAATCTCAATTACCAAGTCTAAGAGTAATAACATCAACAACAGCAACAACAACATACCCAGTGATATCCCACAAGTGGGGTCTGGGGAGGGTAGATTGTACACAGACCTTACCGCTACCTCAAAGAAGTAGAGAGACTGTTTCCTAAAACCCTCACCTCAAAACCCATAAGCAGAAAGACTAGATATGACAAAATTAAATGTAAGGTAAGGGAACAACAAGTGCGACTAACCATAAATAGACATGACAATAAGTAACTATGATAAAACTAACACATATACGCCAGATAATGGAAAGAAAAAGGAATAATAATAGTAAAAATAATACAAATGCTAATAACAATAAGAAGAAGACGACGAAGGAGGAGAATTGGAAGAAGAAGGGGAGGAACTTAGCTTGCTACTCTAATCCGCGACCTCCACTTCTTTCTATCTAAGGTCATGTCCTTAGTGAGGGCGAGTTCCGCCAGGTCCTGTGTGATCACCTCCCCCCAATACTTCTTACGTCTACCTCTACCCCTCCGAGTAGCTCCCACAACCAACCTCTCGCACCTCCTAACAGGAGATCGATGCCCCTTCTCTGCACATGTCCGAACCATCGCAGTCTCGCTTCCCTCATCTTTTCCTCCACCGGGGTCACCTCCAGTTTCTCCCGAATAACCTCATTCCTGACCTTAAAATAGTTTATATCCAAATGGTAAGGACATTATTTAATGACTGAGAGAATCCAACATAAGCTAGGAGGGTAGCTCACCATGGAATCTGATGTACTGGTGTTCGACAAGAGTTGAGGGCAAATCACAATCAATAGAATACTTGTTGTACTCCATAAAAGCAATAACAAAGAAAAATACAAGTAAGAGTCAATATACGACAATATGTACTGAGTAGGTATCATCAGCCGACTCAAAATAGAAACCAATATACATAAAGTAATAGAAGGAAATCAACTATAACACTTGACAAGTGGCAATAAACAAGCAACAAGTACAAAACAAATCAATTGTATCAAGAACAAACACGAGGACTCAGGCCTCTGTCACGCCCCGAGAGGGTACCCTAGACGTAACTGGCACTCAGAGACTATTGCTAGTCCCTAAGCGAACCACTTGGCCTCATCACATTCATTCATTCATGTATTCTACTAATCAATGGAAGACATAAGGGAGTAAATGAGCATATTATGATCTAGTCTCAAAATAACATTATAACAAAAGGCTAGTAGGAAGAACTAGCTCACAATCTTACATCAACATTCATCTCTAGCCTATGAAGCCTCTATCACTGTAAGGTGGTCCCAATGACAGACCCATGGCTACCTCAATCAAAATAAATCTAATAAGTGTCTAACTCTAAAGCAAGATGAAATAAATATAATGAATCCACTGAAGTAGGGGAAGCTCACCAATCAACTGAATGTCTCAAATCCTTAAACGATGTGCCTGTTGACGATCTCCAAATATTGTATCTACATCTTGAAACAATGCAGATCCAAAGGGGGACATCAGTACGTGGAATGTACTGGCATGTAAAATAGCTGAGTGAAACCAAAACAGGTAGAATAATATGAAACAAGATCAACTCAGAAAGATAACCAATCAAATTGTCAAATGTCTATCTAAAGCAAAAATAAAGAGTAGACAATGACTTATCAATATCAATCACCTCATACCATCACATCAACATTAGAGTTCTGTGAATGAGGAACATATCTGGAAGTTTCTCTAACTGACAACCATCACCTATAAGCCGATGATGATACAACGAAGCGGTGTCGTTGCCACATCCATCCAGTACCTTGCCGGGGTAAAGGACGAGTCTATATTGGTGGATCCATAAATCTATCAAGTCCTCTTTTGAGACTGAGGAAACATCCATTTTTCACGATCCGATCCCCTCCTACGCTGGCCATGTAGTTAATGAGTGCAAGTGGGACTTATTCTTACCCATTTCGGTGCTCAATACTCCTCCCATATACTCAATGCTCATAAAACAACCTATCCAATCAAACTATCTCAACCAAATCATCTCAATCAATAGCTCAAGACTTAGAACAATCGTCAGAGAATAATAGAATAGACAAATCGTTAGAGTTTATTATGGAGACTCAAGGGACTATCAAGTCTGTCAATCTATCATCATTCTCACACTCAAAATCACAATCTCTATCAACATTCTCAATCAAGGCTCTAGAATCAATCCCTATCTTCATTCTTTCAATCTTTAAGAAATAACAAGTAGGGTTAATGCAATAATTCATGTGAAATATTCAATTCAAGAATATAAGTTTTATTATGACCATCAACATGTGAAAATACAAGTAGTAAATACAATTTCTCAAGAAAATAATCAAGAATCATGCATATACACTCAAAAACTTTCAACTCTCATCAAAGACCATCTATGGGGCACATGAAAGAACAACCTCATGCTTTTAGTTTAGCCTTACATACCTGGAAAGTTGATATTACAATTAAAATTTGATGCATACTAACTTTTTTAGAGAAAATCCTCGATCTCGGTTCCTTTAGAAGGAAGAACTTGGAAAGACATTGTTTGAATGGTTCTCCTGATTCTTAAATTCTTGACTTAAAATTCTTAGAGTTCTTGATGAAGAACCCTACATTCTTGAAGAAGAAGAAGCAATAAATTCTTTCTTGAGATTCTTGAATTCGTACTTTTGAAACCCTAGGCTATGATTTAAGATACTATTAGAGATTCATGGACGGATAAAGAAATTTGGGTTTTTTAGATTGAAATTTATGAAGAATAACTCATCTTGAGGATGAATCTTGAAAGCTAATCCTAACTTGATGACTTTCTTGATGTTTCTTGAGTGTTTATGTTTAGGAGTGAAGGGAGAGGATAAAAGTACCCTTAAAATAAAAAGAAAAAAAACATCATTTCTTATCCAGTAAGGGTTCGCATTTGGTCGCAACGTGCTCCGGGCGCGGACCTTCAGACAACTCTGTACTTCTTCACTAAAATGGTCATAACTTTCTATTCCAAACTCTGATTAAGGCGAAATTGGATTTGTTGAAAAGATAAATTTGAATATCTTTGATTTGATAAATTATGGGTTACCTAATACATTATACTTTAGGAGATATGTTCATTTTAAGTTGCCCTTCTATTTGCTCAACGAAAACTTAGTTGGTAGAAATTCTTTAGACTTGGCTTGATGTAAAGGATCCCTTATATTCGTTTATTGAACTTGGGGGGGTTGGGTATTCGCCAAAACACCCCTCAAAGTAGAATGACAATTTAAAAAACAAAATACAAGGCATGTTCGTGTCCCAGGCGCGTCACGCCTTGGGTGCGCACAAAAACTGTCTTTTTTTTGTTTTGGATCAAAAAATTATTTTTCGATCCGATGGATCTATAATTTGAACGAGATCATTTTCCCACTTAATTTTTTATGCTGATAGGAAATCCATTTCGAAATTTCCATTAGATCTTGGAAAGATGCGTTATGCGCACATTCCATTCTAGGAGTATTTCGGAAGTTTCACGGGGTGTTATATTATCTCCCCTTTGAGATCATTCATCCTCAAATGATGAGTAAAGGTGCATATTAAGGAATGAGTAGATTCAGATGTCATCTTGACACTCCCATAAGTCAACCAAACTTTTGACTCCTCATCACTATCAATAATCTCCGTTCGGACTCATGAATTGATAATCAACTCAAGTAAAGACAATCAATTAAGTCAAGGTTAAGAACATTACCTTCAACACTCTTATCGTCTGGCACGAATAACAATCAAGACTCTTTTCAATACTCAATCAACCATTCTGTACAGTCACAAGTCACTCAGAATAGAAAAATCAGTTCAGATCAAGAGTAGAGATATTCTCTTAGACATTTTCACCATCAAGCACGAATGGAATGTCACAATTCAGTCAATTTGAATCATTTGAATACCACAAAAATAGACATTTTGAACTCAGGATAGAAGCCATCAACTCTGATGGAGAATGGGGCCATTGATAAATAAGACTCTACGTACAACTCTCAAGCTTATCCCCTCATCTCAATTGTACTCCCTTTCATGGCACTTTACTCCCTCAACTTAAGCTTATAGCTCTTGCTCAAATTTCCATCTAGCCACCTCCCCCTCTTCCATTCAAGCCTAGTTCTAAGCCTCAAGGTGTTATTCACAAGATGATCATATTCTTACAAAGCTAATCCTCAATACTCAGCTCTAAAGTTCCACAGGGATTTCCATTAAAAGACCACTAGTCCTCTTCAATACTTCACTACTCTTCCTCGAGCCCTTATTACGAAGTCTTCACTAGTCAATCATCGATACTCGCATAATAACAACCTTGAATTCAAACCTATCACTCTAAACACTTCAACTATACCTTAGAATTTTCAAGCCTATTTAGCACTTCTACCTCCACCATTCAATGAGTTCTCACTCAGAGTCACACCAACATACTCTTACCTATATACTACTCACCATAAGGTTTTATCTCTCTCCTCCTTCCTATCTCTATCCCCATTGGACATAAGTGTAACACCAATATCATAATAAGGATATACTCGCTCCTCCTCATCTACCCTCACCCTCAGTCTACTACCATCAGCATCACTATTTGAACCTGGAGGAATTCATCATCTTCCCCTTTGGCGAAACCTCAAACTACTACCTCTCGATGCAAAATAAGTATGAATACCATCAAGAATTCAAATAATCAGATACTCGAATGCACATTCTCAATGATAGACTTTGAATACAATATCTAGAGTTTAAACTTTATCTCCAACATCATTACTAGGAACGAATACTATCAAGGAATTGCATACTCAAGTGCGTAGAGGGTCAAAAGAAATATTAACTCGAAGATAAACACTCAACTCCATTATCACAATTCAGGAGCACTCCTTCTTACCCATCACCCATAACTCGTCTACTATCATCAATACATCTATCAAGACTAGAAAGCTGGATTGCTTAAAGAGCTTGGAACGAACGATCATTAGCACGATTCAGTCGAGAAATCTTATCTGAGAACATTCATAGATTACAATCTCTTTCATCTATCACGACTCATTCTGAGTTCACAAAACTATACGTAGTGTAAAACTCAGGGCATATCTCTTTCAACATAGGACTGGAAACTCTTGGATTCATGGGGAAAGATCAAGATTAATGAACGAATTCATTTCTTCTCATCCTTAAAACTCAGTATGAATGGGAATTAACATGATGTGCATAGGACTAGGCCATAGGTACGACAAACATACACCAGAAGGGAATAGAGTATCACCTTAACTGAAGGGTAAAGATCGTATGAGATGGAAAAGAGTTGATATCTCATCTTGACCATCCCATCACTATCAAAGACTCAAGATATACTCTGGTTTACCACTTCGTCATCTCCCCCTTAGCTCTCAAGGACCTCTCTCTAAATTTGGGAATCAATTTTCTCTACTAGACTGTAAGCATATACCTCCACTCGGTCAAGGAATCACTACCCACAAGAATATCTTAGACTCTTTTGTTATGCTATATTCATATACATATGACTAGCTTCTCAGCCTCTTTCTAATGACGTCATACTTATCTTCCTCTTGTCTTTATGGAACTCTCTCTGTGTTTGCTACTCTTAATAGCGTACATAACCACTTTTCATAACTCTTACAATCTAACCTCTTCTTTTGCATGCTAGCACTCAACTTCTATACTCTCATAAACTCATCTGTATAAGACTTAGACTATAATGGAAAACTACTTATCATCTATCCATAAACCCCAATCGACTTAGTTGCTTGATATGACACATGATGCTTACCTCAGCCTACTCCACATCGACAACTCAAAATATTATCTAGATTCCTATAGCAATCATAACTTAGAGCTTCACGCATCTTTATACAATCATGGATACACATATGAAGTGTCTTCTTATCTATCGAGCTATCTGTGTTTCACTCGTCTTTCCTAAAGGGTACTCATACCTTGCCCATAGCATCACTTCCTCAAAAATCAATGTCTTCATTCAAACATGTACTATGGCAAGCCTTTTAGATTAAATTTCCAACTAAGACTATCACTCTTATGACGCTATCTCCTCTTCATAACACCTCCCTCCCAAATTCCAAGCTTAGTGATTATTGCTACCATCTGCATCACATACTTCCCTCGTATTTTACCAACCTATAACTACTAGGGAACAATTTAGGAATATAGGCCTACTAAAGTCTCATAATGAATACTTGATCTACATCCTCTCTTCACAACTCATGTACTAACCCATCTAGTATACCTCACCTTATTATCTAGCTAAGCCCATCACTGTATGAATCTCATCATAAGCCTAATTTAGGTATATTACCTCAGAAGTACTTTGTCTCCCCTATTTAACATCAATACTTTACCCTCGGTAAAATAATATCAAAATACATCAACATAGACCTCTTTCCAGTTTTGAGCATGCTCTAACACATTCTGACATACACTCTCTCTCTTTCTCTTTATACCTTATCATGACAATCATAGGGCACTCATCACACTTTCCTCAAATATAAGGAAATTGACTCATCACCTTTACTTACCTAATAGGTACATAACTTTAACTACAAGCCTCAATTAACAATCACTCTTGTTATCTCGTCCCTTTCTTTCCATCATCATCTTTTTAACTCTGGGATTATTCAATTCTACTCAGGGTTTATAAGACCTCACATCTCACTCTTAGGTGGTAATATTAAACTCTTTAGAGATATATGTTTCTCTCTCGCGGGTAACATCGGGAGTAAGTTTTAAATAAAAGGGTCTGGGTGTATCTAAAGCTAACTCAAATGCACGATTCATATGAGCAATAGTGCACTTTTTCTAGTCACTCAACTTAGCAATTACTCGGCTTCTCTCAAGCATGGTATAGTCTCTTTACCATTATGATTACTTTATTGCAGGGGATCTCGTCGGTGAGAGTT
>JAPFFP010000099.1:5640290-5653604 GCA_026153255.1 Solanum medicagineum
TACATTAGTTATAATTCACATGTCTTTTCCTAAAGCCCTTATCAATTTAAGAGACTTGTCACATAACTTTCGTCAAACCATGGTGGGTATGTGCATATGCTTAAAATCATGCAATTCAAGAGTACAAGGAAAGAGAGGAGTAAAATCAATTCATTTGGAAATCATTCAATTCAGCCTACCAACATTGTAATAGAAATCCCGATTTGGGTGTCATGAAATCCATATTAAAAGTTTACAATCTTTTACAGTTTACTTAGTTCACATCATGTATAGCTTCAATGTATATAAATCAACTCATGGAATAAGCCTTCAACAAATATTCATGGCTAATCAATCAATAGTTGAAGAATCCAAACTCAATTCATGTGTATAATGCATAATAACGTTTACCCATAAGGTATTAAATCTTAAGATCATGAAATTTGACAAGAAGAGAAGGATTGACTTCATGGGTAGAAGAATCCCCATGAATGAAGCACGCATACCTTTAGCTTGAAACTTTCTTGAAAAAAAAACTTATGGAAGTCTTGAGGCTTCATGTGGCTTTTTTGGAATCCAAAGTAGTTCTTGAAATCTTGAGATTGAAATGGAGGATTTACAGAAGATTTTGAGGGGTTTTCTGAGTTTTAAGGCTGAAAAATGGCTAAGGAATAAGGGTCTCCCGTCTATATAGGCATTGGGTTATTACTCAATTGCCCTTAAGTGAAAATAGGAAATTAAGGAGCTTTTTGAACTAGTGCGCGATAAGTCTGCGACGTGGACTTGTTACGGAGTAGTACATTTTTGTGCGAAGTTAAGTTTTTCCCCTGTTTTGGCCCAGGAATGGGTTTAGGCCATTTTTGCACTAATGGGCGATAAGTCCGCGACGCGGACTGGGGGCATACTTTTCTGGTTAAGCCCTGAATCACGTGAAAATTTACTTTTTGCTACAGGTCATCTAAAAATCAAAGACCACCCTTTTCCTACACAGTTTTGCCCCTTGGAAATGAATATGAAGTCGGATTTGCGAAATTATGCATGGATTTTAAAATATGCAAGAAATACACTATAGAGCATTTTTTCGAGGCGCATGAGAGACGTTACAAAATGGATCGGTGGATTTTTTGATTCTAGATACATGTATGTATGCATGGTCAGACTAAATATTTGATATAAGATATACTAATAAAAGTGATATAAGATACATGAGACGAAACTGATATCAAATATATAAATACATGAATGATACTAGATACACACATATAAAATTTATGAAACTCAAATACATTCTAATATGCAAATATATAGGGAGAGAGGTGAACGAGAGAGGAGAGGGGCGAGCAGGAGAGCTATTGTATCATAGCTACATGCAAATCGCGCTTGGATGTACTATATTTAGAACAAATTATACATAATTTGATAGAGTGTATTCAGAATAATAGTTTTTTGATTAAGAAAATATAATTGAAGAAACTATTGTTTTAGTGCGTGATTAGCACCATAATAGTATGTTTTGTGTTGTCCTCCTTTTTTTTTTCTTTTCTTTTTTTTAAATGTGTTAGGTGAGTAGTGGCAAATTAGTAGCTGAGCATGACTTCTCTCCAAATTACATTTTTCTATCTTCAAAAGAGTACAAGTTTTTTTCTTGCTTTTGTTTATCTCTTTTTTTTTCTTAGTTTGTTTTATAAATCAGATAAATAATATGGAGCGTATATATAGTTCACGAGTTAGTAAATACCAAGACAATAATTAATGTTTGTTAGTTCATTTCATTCCATTCAACAGTTTTCAATTCCTATTCCTCCGGAGATGCTGCCCACTAAGCCGGACCAGACATGCACCAGCTCATTACGATTCGTCAAACTATTTGGTCGTCTATCTAAAAGTATATTACTTCACCAACTTTATATCATTTACTTTAGTCAATCTAACACAAAATGTAGCACATTTCTATATTTAAGACTCTCTCCGTTTGAATTGTCATTTGGCACAATCTCCAAGAAAGAAATTAATTAGACGTGTCCTTTATAAATAATTAAAGTTTTATTTATATATGTGACGCTTAATTCTACAATAATTAATGCTAAGACATTAATTTGGTGCAAGGAAGTGTGTATATATAGTGCAGTGAAGCTACGTACACATATTATTAAGCCTTGTCTCTCTTGTCTGCATATATCCTACCATGAATAAATTCTTCAAAAGCTCGAAAGTGGCTCTGAGGTTCTTTAATGGCCTCAACCGAATCCAACCAGCCCCAAACATTCATGGAGTCCGCCAATTTGGAACTGAGTCGCGAAGCTTACTAGAGGGTGTTGTTACATGTTCCGCAAATTATGTTCCATTGACACCCTTAAGTTTCTTGGAGAGAGCAGCTAATGTTTTTCGCGATAGAACCTCGGTTGTTTTTGGCTCTTCTGTTAAGTACACTTGGGAAGAGACGCATTCTAGGTGTCTCAAGCTTGCTTCTGCTTTGGTTCAACTTGGTATTTCTAAGGGAGATGTGGTAAGGCTTTCAATTTTTCTTGCCTTTTTGTTTCAAATCAATTTGTCAAGTAAATAACTGTTGTTGTAATGACACATCCTGCCTATGGCAAGGCCCATGAGGGGGCTAAGGTAGCTCGAGTTGGTGTCATGATCGAACATGGTGCTTGCATGGTGGACTTGGTTAAGAAATAAAGTTGCGCCTTTGCTACGAGCTATAGTTTTTGATATAATGGTAAGTGCTTGATCCTAACAATAAAATTTTTTGTAGGTTGCAACTTTGGCTCCGAATGTACCAGCAATGCAGGAGCTGCATTTTGCAGTACCAATGGCGGAAGCAGTTATTTGTACGTTAAATACTCGTCTTGATTCATCAATGGTAGCTCACTTGCTCAAACATTCAGAAGCCAAGATAGTATTTGTTGATCAACAATTACTCCAAATTGCTCAAGGAGCAATCAATCTTCTTTCAGAAGACAAAACAATTAAACCACCAATTCTTGTGCTAATCCCTGAATATGAGAATTCCACCCTAAAATATGACATTCACACATACGAAAATCTTTTGGCAAGTGGGAGTGGCGATTTTACAATAAGATGGCCGAAAAGTGAATTTGACCCTATAAGTGTTAACTATACCTCTGGCACAATGTCTTCGCCCAAAGGGGTCGTGTACAGTCACAGAGGTGCATATCTCAATTCGATTGCTACTTTTCTCTGTCATGGCATGGGCTCGACCCCTACGTACCTTTGGACGGTTCCAATGTTTCACTGCAATGGATGGTGCATGATTTGGGGAATGGCTGCTTTTGGTGGAACAAACGTCTGCCTTAGGCATGTCTCCCCGAAAGATATATTTGAAAGTATTTCTCGAAATAAGGTGACACATATGAGTGCAGCACCAATTGTCTTGAATATGATGGCAAATTCTCCACCAAATGACATGAAGCCACTTCCACATAAGGTCGAAATATTAACAGGCGGATCACCACCGCCTCCACAGATCCTTTCCAAAATGGAGGAGCTTGGCTTTGGTGTAACTCACGCATATGGACTAACAGAGACTTACAGTGCGGCTACGTCTTGCTTGTGGAATCCTGAGTGGGATTCTTTGCCCCTTGGGGAACGAGCCACGCTTAAATCAAGACAAGGGGTGCAACATCTTTGTATTGAAGGAGTTGATGTTAGAGACCCTAAGACCATGGAAAAGGTGCCGGCTGATGGAAAGACCATTGGTGAGATTGTGTGTAGAGGGAATACTGTGATGAGTGGATATTTGAAAGATGTTGAAGCAACCAAAGACGCTTTTAAAGGCGGATGGTTTCATACGGGTGATCTTGCAGTGAAACATCCAGATGGCTACATAGAAATTAAAGATCGCCTAAAAGATATTATAATATCTGGAGGTGAAAATATAAGCACACTAGAGGTGGAAAGAGTTTTATATAGCCATCCAGCGGTTGTTGAAGCAGCAGTGGTTGCACGACCAGATGATCAATGGGGACAAACACCTTGTGCATTCATAAAACTAAAGGAAGGATTTCATGAAATTACTGCACAAGAAATAATCAATTTTTGTAGAGACCATTTGCCTCATTACATGGCACCTAGGACGGTCCTTTTTGAAGATTTACCAAAAACATCAACAGGCAAGGTACAAAAATTCATATTGAGGGAGAAAGCAAAAGCTTTGGGTAGTCTATTTTCCACTGAAAAGAGAAGTGCCATAAGTTGTTAGTATATATATAAATGTGTATGTGTATACTTACTTTGGTTTGTTGTTTACTATTTCAACATTACATATTCTACTTCAAAAGCTATGTACGAGTGAAGATATCAACAATATTCTTTTGACTTGGTACTTCCGAAGTATTTATAGTTCCATCAAGAATTTTTTCTCCGATGAAATGAAACTTCATCTCAATGTGCTTAGTTCTCATGAAAAACCCAACTGTATGCAAGCTTGATGGCACTTTGATGGTCTCCAAAAGTCGTACTTGACTTTGATACAAATATATGCAAATCTTTAGCAAGTCTTTGGAGACTACATTCTTGAGTAGTAAGCGTGGCTGTTTTATATTCCGCCTTGGTAGTTTATAAAAAAGAAACAATATCTTGCTTTTTGCTGTACCAAGAAATACCTATTTTACTATAGAGAAAAAAAATCACCTGATGTAGATCTAATTATTGATATTGCTACCAAAATTGGCATAGGTATACCTGATTAACACCAAATTGTTCTTCCTTTGGAAGAATAGGCCCATATTTGATGTTGAGTTGATATATTTCAGAATCTTCTCTGTAGCTTTCAAGTGTCACTTTCTTGGTGACTGCATAAATCTGCTGACATATCCAACATAATAAACGATGTCTAACCTTGTAATAGCCAAATACAGGAGACTTCCAACTAGAGTTCGAAAAGGCTTGGGATCTACAAAAAGTGAGCCTCCTGCACGCCTTAACCTCATGCTAGTATCAAGAGGATTAGAGCACTTTTTCCTTTATTTCACGCCAAACCTGTCAACAAATTTCTTAGCATACCCTTTTTGGATAACAATGATCCATTTACTCGTGCTTCTTTACCTCTAAGCCAAGAAAAATGGTGTAGTTCTCCTAACTTATTGATATCAAATCTTAAGGAAATCCCTTCTTGAAGCCTTGCAATTTCATCATCATTGTTTCCTATTATTGTCATGTCATTCATGTACAAAAGAACAACCACATGTAAATCTCTTCACAAATAAGCTAGGATCTGAATGTGATGGGGAGTAGCTATAAAAATGTAGACATTGAGTAATTCTTTTTATGCCATGCTTGTGGAGCCTGCTTGAGTTCATAAAATGCTTTCTTAAGTATGCAAACATAATCAGGATGCAAGATAGAAACATACATTTAGCTTAGCGCCTCAGTAACTGTGTTATGCGGTGAAGCAGTACTTGTGATGGGCAAGTTTGATACTCTAGGGTTCAATACTTTGGAACCTTCTCATTTAGATGCAACTTCATATTATAAGGAAATTTTATTAAATACAAAGTCTCCAGAAATCACAAAATAAGTTTTTGAGTCCATGCACTTCCATTTTTTTAAGCAAAATAAGAGATTTTATTTAATAAAAATTTAAAAGTACAAACTCATTTGGGGCGAGGGATTACAATATGGGGAATCGAACTCTCACCAATAAAAATTGGGGTAGGGAAAACAGAGAGGGGGATTACAATATGGGGAATCGAACCCTCACCAACGAGGTGGGAGTTCAGATAGTCAACCAACTGAGCTAATTAGATTTCCCAGTCCATGCACTTCCAATTATTTATCCTGTCATCATATCCACCAAAGATCCATTTCCTTGCTTCAGATCCAACTTTCTCTGTTGAGAATATGAGATATGAACATAACAGATAGAACCAAATACTTTTAGTGTTTGATGTTAGACTTTTCTCCAAACATTAATTTATAGAGTGATTTCATGTTGTTTAGAGAAAGAGTCATCCTATAGATCACATATGCTGCATATATCACACCTTCATTGTAATACCCCAAAGTTAGAAAGTTGAAATAAAAATAAACAACTCAGAATAATGTTGGTGCGGCATTGTATGAGGGGTTTTTAGGAGCTATACAAGGAACTACGGTCCATGGAAGACACTCGTAGGAGTAGGCACTAAAAGAAAAATCTTGTAAGTTTGGACCACAAAAGGACTTATAGGCCACAAAGAGATACAAACTGTAGATACTTCCTTGGATCAAACTTCAGAGAGTTGGAATTTAAGGTTCGACATGATGGACTACTTCTATGAGTCATGGTTGATTCTATGGATCATAGAAGGATATTTAGATGTAACACCTCTCAAAATGCCTTCTTATGACCTTATGAAAAATGCCTTATTATATGTAATCTTTTTGAAAAATTCGACATTAGATTCTTGTTCAGGAGGCAAAATTGTGTAAAAAATGGTCCTTTTTGATTTTTAGATCAATCGTATCGAAAAATAATTTTTCGTAAGATTTTGGACTTCCAAAAGAGTGCACGAACCCTCTGCCTCGCTGAGAGGGTATATTTTAGTACAAAAATGACCTAAACTCATTCCTAGGTCAAAATATGAAAAAATTGAACTTAGCGCAAAAATGACCTATGGCGGAGCAGGTCTGCATTGCGCCTATGCTCCCTCACAAGTCAAAATTTTTCGAACAACTCCAGTTTCAAGTGAAATCATTTGGAACTTATTTCTAACCAGCCTAAAATATATATGGATAGTGTCACGACTCAAACATAGGGTCTAGGAGCGACATGGCGAACTGGAACCCAAGGATAACTCAAACAATCCTCATAGCATTCATACATATGTCATCGATTCGGAAACACAATTCAAACATCATTTGCAACTTCATAATATAAGAAAATTGTATTATAAGATGAGGGATTTTCCTTTTTTTCATACGTACGAAGTCTTGAGAAATAACAAAATAAGTTTTTGGGTCCATGCACTTCCAATTATTTATCTTGTCATCCCATCCAACAAAGATGCATTTCCTTGCTTTAGATCCAACTTGCTCTGTTAAGAATATGAGATATGAACAGATAGAGCCAAATATCAAGTTCTATTCTTATTAATATAAAATAAAATCTATTTTATTGTTCACATCTCTTCAATTAAAATTAATAGAAAGTAATATGTGTATCATCTTCTTGTTTCATTATATTTTAAAAATATTATTTTTGCATCCCCCCTCCCCTCCTCTTCATATATTCTTTCTACTATATTTTAATTATTTTTTCTAGTTTGTCGGTGCTCAGTTTTTTTTAGTTGTGTGTGTTACACATAATAAGCAATTGACTTTACTTATTTTTTATTTCAATATATAAAATGTTGAGTTTAAATTTACGCTACTTAATATTAAATTGCGCATATATTTTTACATAATTTGATTTATCATTATTATTAATGTTTTAGATCATTCTTCTACTAAGGATTTATATTTATATGTAATAATAAAACTAAAACACAAAATGTCACATGACATCCTTTTTAGTTCAATTTTGATATTTGCATACTTTATCAATTTTAAAAAATGTTCTTCTTATATAGACGGTAATATTATATCTATATATGATTTTTATCATGTATATACATGGTAATGTTTAATTTAAAATTATATTTTAATTTTTACCATTTATGTACATAGTAGTTTAAATAATATTCCTTTATTTCTTATTTGCTTTTCTTTTTTTACTTTTATTTTTAAAAGTCTAACGTATTTTCTAATTCAATTATTTTTAATCTCTTAATTAAAAGATTTGATTACCATATTTATTAATTTTGTCATCCTAAAATTGCCAAGTGGCTTTTCAATAGCTTGTCATTTTACTTAACCACATTAGTTATATATATATAAAGAGAGAGAGAGAGAGAGAGAGAGAGAGAGAGACAAGAATATGTATATCATCTACTTTCATTATATTTTAAAAATACTATTGCATCCCCCTTCTTCATATTCTTTCTACTATATTTTAAATATTTTTTCCTAGTTTGTCGGCGGTCAATTTTTTTATTATTGTGTGTGCTACACATAATAATCAATTGACTTTTCTTATTTTTTATTTCAATATATAAAATGTTTGAGTTTAAATTTAAGTTACTTAATGTTAAATTGCACATATATTTTTACAGAATTTGATTTGTCATTATTTTTAAAGTGTTAGATCATTTCTTTTACTAAAGATTTATATTTATTTGTAATAGTAAAACTAAAGCAGAAAATGTGATGTGACATCCTTTTTAGTCCAATATTAATATTTACGTATTTTCTCAATTTTAAAAAATATTTTTCTTATATACACTGTAATATTATATCTATATATGATTTTTATCATATATATACATGGTAATATTTAATTCAAAATTATATTTTAATTTTTACCATTTATATATACAGTAGTTTAAATATATTCCTCTATTTCTTATTTTATTTTCTCTTTTTACTTTTATTTTTAAAAGTCTAATGTATTTGCTAATTCGATTATTTTTAATCTCTTAATTGAAAGATTTTATTACCGTACTTATTATTTTTATTGTTCTAAAATTATCAAGTAGCTTACAATAGCTTGCCACTTGGCTTAACCACATTGCAAACTATTCTCCTTTATTACATATATATATATATCTATATATATCTGTGTGCGCGCGCGCGCGTGTGTGTTTCTTCATTATGTTGTATCGTGTCTATAGTAGTTCTGTGTAGGTGATTTCCAGGTCTTGGTAGGGTTGGTCGAGTGTTATTGTATATGTATATATCTAGTACCAGTTCGACTTTATAATGCTAGTGCTTTTATTGAATCATTTCTTGCACGCACTCATTACTAGCCTTTCTAGGTCTAGGTTAGGTTTGCTTATCGGGGAGTTAAGGTAGGCGCCATCATGACTTGTATAGTCGGATTGTGATATTATATTAAATTCAAAATACATTAGTCTACATTAACATTGTGGATTAATACAATTGGATTAATTAAATTAGTTCAATAACATTTGATCATTTAATTAAAAGCCCAAATTTATTTATTTGGGCTACAAAAGATGATCCACTTTACCATGCCTAATATCATCTCATCTTAGAGAGCCACTTGATTGTAACACCCTGTTAAATTACCAAAATGCCCCTATAAAGTAATGCTACGCACAACGCGTCTTCCCAAGCTCCAATAGAAAATTCGAGATTGGATTTGTGGATTTGCGATTAGCACAAAAAATTTAGTGGAAAAAGTGGCCTCGACCCGATTTTAGAGCAATCGAGTCTAAAAATAATTTTAGCTAATTAATTCTGGGACAATGAGAGTGCGCGCCAAGATGCGACGCGCCTGGGACACGGACTCACACATTGTTTTTTTTTCATTTTTTTTGACGTAAACTAGAGGTCACGAAATTTTGCGAAAAAACACATGTCCATGCCCCTAGCGCGACATGGACATGTTGTTAGGAGATGGAAAATTTTCTTTTATTACAGGAAGGATCTTTTGGTTCATTCCCCAACCTATCCTAAGTCCCAAAAACGTGTTTAAGGGTCGTTTATATCAGATTAGGGGTTTCAAAACCCATTTTTCTTAGTTTCTACGTGAAAATTCTTGAGAGAGAAGACAAGAAAAAGCTTGGGGATTTCTAGATTGTTGGTCAATTCCTTGAAGACCATCAAGTGTGTTCTTCATCCAGGTATGTAAGGCTACTCAAAGCATGAGATTGTTCTCCCATGTCCCCTTTGATTGTAGAAAGTTGATAGTAGAAGGTCATGGGTCCTATTTGAAATATTCTTGAAAGTTTTACTGAAAACTAGTATAATTTACATGTATTTTCTTGAAGTGATGATCATCATAACTTAGATTATTTGTTTAAATGATTTATTTGAACTATTGTATAAACCCTACATGATTTAATTGTCAAAGATTGCATGAAAGAAGATAGGGATTAAGTCTAGAGCCTTGATCACATGGGTGTGTTTGCTTGTCGTGGTTCGGGTCCTGAGATGAATAAGTTGACGGTTGATGTTGATGAGATTGATATCCTTAGAGTCTGGAAGAGGATGAAATTAATCATTAAAGAATGTTCCTAATCCATTGAGTTGACGACTAACAAGATGAGTTGATGTTCCTTTTCCAAATAAGACTAAGCAATGATAAATTTTGATGTTTGATGTTTGTAAGCATATTGAGTCCTGGGAGAAGTATCGATTACCGAAATGGGAAAGAGTGAGTCCCACTTGTACCCATAACTAAGTGGCAAGCGTAGGAGAGAGTTGGACCATGAAAGCAGATGTTTCCTTAGTCCCAAAAGAGGACTTGACGTTATTTTAGATCTACAGACAATACGCTCTTTTACCCCGGCAAGGGACTGGGCTGATACGGCAATGACATTGCTTCATTGTATCATCATCGGCTTATAGAAGATGGTTGTAGGTCCGAGAAACTCCCAGATAGGTTTCGTCTTGATGGTATTCTAAGGGTGATGTGATGGTATGAGTATTAATTGATGTTGATGTAATATTTTCCTACTTCTTTTTTATGAGATGAGATGAGTACCTAATAAGTGATGCTATTTCATGTCATATCTGTCTATATTGTTTACTTTTAGCCAGCTTACATACCGTACATTCTATGTACTAATGCTATTTGGCGCTGCATCGTTTCATGATGTGGATTCAGTAGACAGAGGGCTTTAGCAGATGATTCGTTGAGGTTTAATGACTTACAGCCCTAGAGACTTGGTGAGTCCTCCCCTGTACTTGGAAGATTTCTTTATTTCATTTTCTTGTTGTTTGAGTTATTCTGAGTTTGTGGTAGCCATGGCCTGTCATGGTACCATCCTAGACTTAATGAAATAGAGGGTTCATAGACATAGAGAGATATTGGGGTTCTTTTCCCCTTCCATTTTTCATTGAGTGTCTTTAGTTCTATTTTATGTGGTAGAACGTTATGACTAGTTTTGTGGCCTTCATTACTGACGTAGATGTGATGAGGTAGAATAGCTCACTATTAATTGATTTCTAATTCTGATGTCTTTAGCTGATGTATGATTGAATGAATGTGATGAGGCCAGGTGCTTTCCTCCGCTCTCTTTCAACCTTTGTGAAGCTAACTCGATTCTGTTTACTCATAACACAGCTCTCACAAAGTCTCATATCAACAGCTTTCAAACCATGTAAAACTCCCTTTATAACCAGCATCTTCATTCCTTTGGTGCTCATGTGTCCAAGTCTATTATGCCACAGACTTGAACCGGAAGTACCCTGAGCAACAGCAACTGCATTTATACACCTTGCAGTGGTGTATAAAGTACCAGATTTTATGCCACGCGCTACAACCATAACACCTTTCACAACCTTCCATGAGCCCTTTCCCATAGACACGTCATAACCTGTACTATCCAACTGACCAACAGAGATCAAGTTTTTCTTTAGCTCAGGAACATATCTAACATATTTCAACGTCCACTGATTACCTGCTGGAGTATGTATGCAAACATCCCCTCTTCCTTGAACCTCTAAAGGATTGTTGTCTGCGAGATAAACTTTCCCGAAATTTCCAGACTTGGAATTTCTAAACAATTCCTTGCTTGGAGACGAATAAAAGGATGCACCCGAATCCAATATCCAGGAGTCGAGTGGACTGTCCACACTAAGGATTAACGCATCCCCGATGTCTTCTGCTGAATTTACAAAATCGGTATCATCTCCAAATTTATGATTCTGCTTTTTCTTGGGTTTCTTGGATTCATTTTTGACATGACCCTTCTCTCCACAATTCCAACAAATCACTTTTGATTTATGTGGAGATTTTCCATGCGCCTTCGACTTTGATCTGCTATGTGTGTTTTGTCCTTTCGATTTGCTTCTCCCCCTTTGGTCAAGACTGAGAGCACTACCCAATGCATCCCCAATTTCTCGCTTGCGAATACTTTCGCTGAGAATTACATCTCGGATTTCATCAAATTTAAGTTTCTCAAATCCACGAGAACTCTAATCGCAACAACAACATTATCCCAAGATTCGGGTAAGGATGACATCAAAATCAACGCTTTAACTTCATCATCGAAGTTTCCACAGAACTCAGTTGACTAACGATCATATTAAAATCATTTATGTGATTTGCAACAAAACCACCCTCTGACATCTATAAATTAAACAATCTACGCATCAAGTATACCTTGTTCATCGCAAAGGGTTTTTCGTACTTATTCGCCAGTGCCTTCAACAGATTCGTTTCCTTGACTATGTTAAAAGCCACTTTTCTAGACAAAGTCAACTGAATCAAACCCAACACCTAATGATCCTTGAGCTTCCAATCTTCTTCTTTCATGGATTCTGGCTTCACCCCAGACAAGGGTTCGTGAAGATCCTTTTGATACAGATAATCTTCGATCTGCATCTTCCAGAAACCGAAATCAGATCCATCGAACTTTTCCATTCCAATCTTTGAGCTCTCCATAAAAAAAACACATCTGCACAGATTCTTGCCCCACGGTGGGCGCCAATTGATGGGAACTGAAGATCTGTAAATTAAACAAGTAGAAGAAGAAGAAACAAAGAAGATGAACAATACTTCAGTTTTAGAGAGAAGGCAGAGGGAAACGTTTAGAGAGAGAGAAATATTTCGTGGTAACGCCCAAATAGGTAAACTCCATGGCGATAGGACTATATGTATATATATATATATATATATATTAATAATGTCCTGATATTTACAATTACACAGAATACAAATATACAAGTATACAACTACTAAATATATTATCAGGCTCCACTGCCTAACAACTTCTACTTCTGTAGTTTGATAAATATACTCCATCACATTGCCGGAACTTATACAGCCAACTTCTTCCATAAATAATACAATTATCCTTTTCACCTCATCCTTTTTTTTTATCAAGCCTTTACACCCCATCCTATAGCTTTTTGTGGAAGATCATCTTCAAAAGTTGGAAAATTGCGGTGCAAAAATAAAAGCCAAGGTGTTTTCAATGGTGTAGATTGGAAACATTACAACTTTTTAAGACAGTTCTCCTATGCTTAATGATAAACCAGGAAACCATTCAGTTGACCAAACAAAACATGGTAATTATTGGAAAATTGTTAGAAGTCCCAAAATGGAAGCCAAACGCCCAAAACCACCAACCCAGTACACATCTGGAAAACTATTGTATTCATCTCAAAATAGTTGGGAAACAACTAAAACAAGAAAGTGAACTGTGGACAACCAAAGAGGAAAAATGCATTAGAAGAGGTAGAAACCTGAACGATTTCTCTGAGGTTTGTGGTCGATTTGGGAATTAGGGCATAGAGAGAGTTTGGGTCCTTTTTCCGTTGATG
>JAPFFP010000099.1:5653704-5667894 GCA_026153255.1 Solanum medicagineum
TACGTGATAGGTGTAGGTCCGAGAAACTCCCATATTGGCTTCCTCTTGAAGGTACTCAAATATTGATGTGATGGTATGGATCTTGATAGATGTCAATGTGATAGTGTCTATTCCTTATTCTAAAATGAGATGAGTATCTGATGAGCTAATGTTGTTTCATGTTATTATGTCTATTTTGCTTACTTTTAGCCCGTTTACATACCGTACATTCCATATACTGACGCCACTGGTGCTGCATCCTTTCATGATGCAGATTTAGTAGACAGAGGATTTCAGCAGGCGAATCCTTGAAGTCCAGACTTACAGCTCCTGAGATTTGGTGAGTCCTTCCCTGGATTTGGAGGATGTCTTTTATTTCTCTTCTCTATTCTTTGAGTCGTTCTGAGCTTGTGGTGGTTATGGCCTGTCATAGTACTATCTTAGATTATTAGTTATAGAGGCTTCATGGATATAGAGGGTTAATGGGTTGATATTGGGGTTCTTTTCCCCTTTCCTTTTCTAAATTGAGATTTTCTTTACCTTCAATGACATTTGATGGATATTACTGAAAACTAGTTCTGTGGCCTATGGCACATAATTTCTTTGATGGAAATGTGATAGGTTAGAGTGCCTGCTATTATGCATCTTATGATTTCCGCTAATCCTAATGAAAGAATGAATCGAATAAGGCTAGGTGGTTCGCTTGGAGACTAGCAATAGTCTCTGAATGTCAATTATGCCTAGAGTCCCCTCCCGGGGCGTCACAACTAACCATCCCATGTAAGCCTAACACTTACGGGTCATTTGGTGTGAAGGATTAATGGATTTAATCTCGGGATAAAAATATAGTAGGCCTTAAATTGGTGTTTGGTTGGCAAACTTAGGATAACTTATCCCGGGACTAATAAATAGTATCAGGATAAGTTATCCGTCTTCTTGGGGGGAGGGGGAAGGGGTATAATAATCCTAGGATAAAAGTATTAATGACAAATGTACCCTTTTAAACCTTTTTTATATCTCATTTTAAATATTATGTGTATTTACATTATTTTTAATACAATATATAATAACATTCACAACCTTCACTCCTTATTTTTATGATATTTCTTCATACTTTTCTATTAAAAATTATACTATATAATATAATTATTGACTAATTCTTATTTTTTTTAATATTTTGATTTTCATAATCTTTTTTAACTTTAACAAACTTCTATTTTTTAAATTAAATAAGAAGAAAGTTTTATTTTAAATGCATTCCATGGACACATAAAAATATCTAAGCTATATAAGATGAAAGATTTTATTTTAAAAAAGAATATTGAATAACTAAAGTAAGAAAAGAAAATACATTAAAAAAACTAATAAAGTGAAGGGTATTTTTGTAAACAAACAATATATTCTTAAAATTTATGCAGCAAACTAACATTCAATAAGAAATAATCTCACCATAACTTATTCATCATAACTTATCCTATCATAACTTGTATTCAAACCAAATGACCCCTTAGTCTATTAATTTTAATTCCTAAAAACACTCTCAAGCCTTACCTTCAAGGATTCAAGCTAAGGGATCAATTAGAGTTTCAAGTTTAAGTTAAGTTCTTCTCATTTTCTTTACTTCAAGCATTAGGTATTTGGGATTAATCCTTGGTTCATTCCAACCTTAGAGCTCAAAATCTCTTTCATCCATTTTCATTACTTTAAAGTATGATTCAAGTATGGTTTTCATATTTTGACTTCAAATTGATAAAATTATGACAGTAGTAGTATTTAAATAATGATTTAAGCATGTTTTAAGCTTTATTCCATTGGTTCCTATGGTTTTCATGAGATTTGAACTTGACTTGATGAATTATGAATTCATGCATAGGTAATTTTAATTTTGATTCAAACACTTTCTTCTTCATGGATTATCTAGTTATCATGTTTTTAACTTGGATTTCATGTACCTATGCTTTATTCTCGCTTCTCAGTGCATGAACCTGCATGTACAAGGGTCTAATATAAAGTTTTGTTTATGGATTTGATAATGATTACAGATATCAACATGATTTTGACAGGAATACGACTATGGCATGGTTATGATTACTATGATGAATATGATTTGGCTTTAAGCTTTTAAGGTTGCGTATATACCATCATGTACGAGTTATGAATGGGCTATTCCTATGCATGTACATGTTTTTTGAATTATGATTTGGCTTTTAGCCCCTAGTATGCATGATGATGACTTTGAAATAACTTATAATGATCTCATGAAAATACGTATATGTTATGATATATTTCATGTGATGATGACTTAATACCAAATGCAGTTTGAGGTGGGGGACTATCCCTAAGGGCCCTTATAAAGCCTACTTATCTCATAACATGTACCACTGTAGGTTGATGCGCATGACCAATATGGATGATTATGTTTCTTACCCACTACTATGTGAGTTATAGTCTACCTTAATAAGTAGGCTATTATTTCTCCGGCGTAGAGGCAATGTTATTAAAATTGTATGTGATAGCTCGTATGGTATTACATGTCGGTTACAGTTATATCTACACATATGTTTATGTATTGTGGCATTCATGCATCATGGTATTTCATGGCATCTTGATACGGTAATTATCTCTTCTATACTTCACTTCTATGAATATGCCCTTGGTGATGCAACATTTCAATGCAGGTTTCATCATGTTTATTACATGCCCGCACATGTAGTACATTCAAACATATTAACACATACTCTATGCATGCATTATATCACAATGCAGGTGTAGGTAATCCTATCATCCATCCCCGTGGATAGATCCAGGCTTCTAGACGATCCGAGTTGGATGAGTCCTTATGCTTCAAGGATAAGGCCTTCTATCTTATCCTTCATCTTATATTTATGTATTTGAGACTACCTTTCTTTATGTTCAAGGTGAGCCAGGACCTATCTGAGTACCCATCTTATGTCATAAATTAAAGGCATATGTTGGACCTATGTATACTTTTATGTCATGATCCTCCTCTATTTTATAAGTTATGTTAAGTAATGCTTCTGCTTTGTTATTCTTCTGTTGTTTACCTTGAATGTTTATTATATGCTAAGGGGTTAGTTTGAAGCTCCTTAGGGGATCTTATTCACCGTGTTACGGCTAGGTCCTAGGCTTGGGTCGTGATAATTTAGTTGCATTAAAACAATATTTTAATTACAGTGCATGCTTTCATGACTAAGCTATTCTAAGTTGAGTATCCTAATATTTGTTCTTGTTTGCTATTTTACACTTGTACATTTTAGATACAATCGTCATTTGGCGTTGCATCATTTTATGATGCAAATTTAGATACTTAGAACAACAGACGTTCAGTAGGACATCTTCCCGTTAGCAGTTGGTGATACTTTTTTGCTTTCAAAGGGCTCCTATTAGTTAATTCAGCTTATTTATTTTGTAATCAGGTAGCCGTGGGTCTTATTATTGCACCTATCTTCAGATAGTAAATGGTTCATAGATAGTCAAAGTTATTGAGTTATTACATCCTATTCATTCTAGTGTCTTAAACATGATTATTATTTATTAAGAGCTACTTTCCGACTTAATGTGAGATTTACTTAAAAGTTTTAAAAGTTTACTTTATTAAACTTTCTTATGTATATTTAGTCTTCAAGTTAGGCAGGCCAAAGGTTCACTTGGGACCAACAATGATTTTCGAGTGCTGCTCACATCTAGGGTGCAAGCTTGAGGCATGACAATAGTTCAGAAAAGAGTAAGTCAAAATATTATAAGGATAACAAGTTAATAAAGAAGAGAGCACAAATAAAATAAACTTTTATTCTTTTTCATTTATTCTTTTAAATAATCAATCCCACAAGGAAGATTTTAAAATCAATCAAAGACTTTAATTAAAGACCCAAACTTGGAGAAGCAAATTCTTGTATGTTTGAATTATTTTCCAACGCAGACATGGCTTCTTCTTTCAAACTCACCACTACTTCAATTCCATCCTTATTTTGGTGGTCCATCAAGAAAATTTTCTTATTAATTGGGACACTTCCTAAACTCAATCTTCTGGGACTCCCCCATCCATAGTCCATTTCAGAGAAAGGGAATCTACACAAGCTTGTACACTTGTACACATCAGCATCATCGTCGTCCCTTTCAAGATGATATTGAAGCGACTCAACTCTGTCAAACAATGTTGAGATTACATCTTTAGTTTCCCAATCTTGGCTAAGATACATTTCTTTTTCCTTCTTCAATTCACTGATCAATTTGTGCTGTTTGATCTCTGCCGGGTCGGCAATCTCTGGTGCCATTAAGAGGAAACTCGCGTTACCTTGGAACTGTTCTGGCAACCTTTTCTTCATAGCTGGTCGCAAATTCATTGATTGCGTGAATACGGATGGCCTAGTTGAATTGGATGCTATGCACTTGTACACAAATGCACTTACAGCTTCAACAGAAGTAGGATGAAATTCTGTTGCTGATTCAGCAGCAATCATAGCCTTGAGGGAGTTTATGTTGAACCTGGAGAAGAAGTATTTTTTCGATATGCAATTAGTGTTTCCTCTTGTTTTACTTTTAAGTACTGCCTCAGCTATAGGAACACTTACGGGTGGAAATATGGATCCTCCAACGAATTGGATGGACGATACTGGAGCAGATGGATTACGTGCTATGGCTGCCCAGTGATTGAGGAAATTTGCCATACTTGTGCCATCAACAATTTTGTGCGAGACACACACACCGAGTGCTATTCCTCCGCAATTGAAATGGTTAAGCTGAGCCACGACTAAATTCTCTTTTGATGGGATCCAAGGTAGGTTTGTTGGGAATGTTAAATCTTCGGCCTTGGTACTATTGTCATTGAAAATTTCTGACATTGGACAATCTATTTTCGCTTCAAGAAACTCGGCCCCTACGTCATTGCATTCGACATGCAGACCGTCGTTTCTGATTGTTCCAGCTAATGGATAGTATGAAGTAAGAGCTCTTGAGAGGGAATTCTCAAGAACAGCAGATATATGACCAGGCTCAACTGGGAGATGAGTACGATTGTATTGCTTTGGGTAGAACAAGCCAAATGCCATGTAAGAACATGGATTAAGTTGATCAAATATGGAAAGCTTGTGAATTCTCTGGGACAATGGGGTTGGAGATGATGGTTTAATGATTTTTTTGGAAATCAAAGCAAATCGTGATGCAGCCATTTTCTTTAGGAAGAGAGTATTGGGTGCACTCCACAAATAGGACTTGGGTGGTTCTTTATATATGTGTGTGTTAAAAGAGTATTGGAGGTAAGCTACCATTAAATCTCGAAAAAAGGGTAAGCTCTTGCTATGCATATGGCCGAGGTAAAGACCTCATCATAAAGGCCTATTGTACTTCACAATAGGATTTGGGTGGTTCTTTTATATGTATATGTTAAAAGAGTACTAGAGGTGAGTTATGCAAGCATTAAATCTCGAAAAAAGGGCAAGAAAAGGTCCATCCATAAAAGTCTATAGTATGCAACCTTACGTTGCGTTTTTGCCAGAGGCTGTTTCCAAGTTTTGAACCCATGACCTGCTGATCACATAGCAATAACTTTACCAGTTACTCCATGAGTCCCTTTCAAGCATTAAATCTCGCATAAGCAATATTTTCTCTGTCCCATTTTATGTAGCATTGTTTGACTTGGCATAGTCCCTAGGAAAAAAAATTTTTGAAACTTCTGATATACAATAATTTAGATATTTGTATGATTGAGAATCATTTTATTAAAGGTAAAAATGAAATTTAAATTAATTTCAGTTAGAATAAGATGACATTCTTTTCGAAATTTACTAAAAAGAAATGGTGCCACCTATATGTTTGATAACTAATTAGCAATTAAAGTAATTTATCATGTATAATTCGGTGCACTTACGTATTTCGTGATTACATGGATACTTCATAAATAAATTTAGAACTTTTCTAAAGCATTTCATTCTTTAACTTACAAAATGCAAGAACTTCTGAAATCTATAACTCCACAATTGAAAACTAAGTGAAAAAAATAGAAGGACTATAAGAGTTGGACAGTATTAATTAGGTTAGGAACATAAAAGAAACGAAAGTAAGAAGTTTGGTGAAAAAAATAAAGAACTATGGTAATGGTAAGAAGTGTCCTCCACCAACATTACACTTCTACCCATTTCGAAGGTGAGAGGAATTTTCCCGTATAGTCACTCAAAAATATTTTAATTATGTTCTATAACTATAGTTTGGGTAACTACATTTCGTGACTATATTTATAGAAGTGTTTGTATAATTTACGCAACATTTGTACACGTTTGTATAATTCTCTATATAATTCACAGTTTTTGTGTAGCGTAATGTTTGTATATTTCGCTCTTTACACAATGTTTGTATATTTAGCTCTACGATTTGATTCGCGCACAACTTTTGTATAATAGTGCAAATTATATAAAATTCAAACTGTAATTACAAGCAGATATTTGTGGTAAATCGCAAGTAATTCAAACTATAGCTATATTAGCTAATTAACTAATATATATTTGCATATTCATGTAATTTTTCCTTTTGGTTATATCTATGTTTAGGGACTGCGCCTACCCACACTCCAACCCCGCATTAGTATGATATTGTCCGCTTTGGGTCAATCCCTCACGAATTTGTGTTTAGGCATCTCCCAAAAGGAATCATGCTAATGGGATTGGATTCAACCTTATAAGTTGGTCATTTGCTCTTTCCACAACCGATGTGGGAGGAGTTTGCATCCGAACAAACCTTCCCTCAAACTCTGACCACACAATCTCGTGACCACCACCCTCCAGCGATTATCATTTTTGATCTGTCACCATCTTGTACCGTCGCAACAAATGACCTCCCCCTTCCAGCGATTATCATTTTGGATCTGCCATTATCTTGTACCGTCGCAATAACTTGCGGGACACGCCACCCGACCATCTGTTCTTGTCAGGAAGACTTTCGACACAAGGCACCCTCAAACTCTGAGCACACAATCTCGTGACCACCACCCTCCAGCAATTATCATTTTTGATCTGTACCTCAGCAACAACTGACCTCCCCCTTCCAGCGATTATCATTTTGGATCTGCCACCATCTTGTACCGCCGCAATAACCTGTGGGACACGCCGCCCGACCATCTGTTCTTGTCGGGAAGACTTTCGACACAAGGCACCATCAAACTCTGAGCACACAATCTCGTGACCACTACCATTTTGGATCTGCCACCATCTTATACTACCGCAACAACCTGCAGGATATGCCGTTTGACCATCTGTTCTTGTCGAGAAGACTTTCGACACAAGGCACCCTCAAACTCTAACCACACAATCTCGTGACCACCACCCTCCAGCGATTATCATTTTTGATGTGCCACCATCTTGTACCACCTCAACAACTGTCCTCCCCCTTCCAGTGATTATCATTTTGGATCTACCACCATCTTGTACCGCCGCAACAACCTGCGAGACACGCCACCCGACCATCTGTTCTTGTCGGGAAGACTTTCGACACAAGGCACCCTTGCAGATCTTTGGTCCTATTGCCACACAGGTGACTCCGTACACGTCAATCCATCACTCCTGCCCTCTGAACCTGGCTCTGATACCACTTGTAGAGACCGCGCGTATCCACATCCCAACCCGCATTAGTATGATATTGCCCGCTTTGGGTCAAGCCCTTACGGATTTGTTTTTGGGCACCTCCCAAAAGACCTCATACTAATGGATTGGGTTGAACCTATTTAAATAGGTTTATTTTCTTCTCTTCCACCGATGTAGGAGGAGTTTGCATACCAACACTATGGCAGTGATAGTATACATTTTCTGAAGGGTATTAATTTATTTTTATTTATCTATGAATGATAATGATTGAAAATTTTGAATATGTACATTTTAATTTAATAAAAATAATAATTTAATTTTAAAAGCACTTTTATAAAAAGCTATTTTGAAAATACTTCTAAAAACACAATTTTTTTAACATCAATGCCAACCAGGTTCTAAGCCTTAACTATGTCTAGACCGAGTTATTTCTCATCCGAGCTAAAAATCAATTCTTCGATTTCAACTTAATTACTCCAATTAATAGCCCCTCACCTCCAAATAGTTTGTTATGCATGCCAAACTTTTTTAAATTTCACTTAAAATCTAAACCAAAATATTAATTTCACAGTGTCTTTAATTCTTTAATTAACAAATAAAATTACTCTTACAAATTTAAATGCTCACCAGCAACATCAAGCATGAAAAATCACTTTACGGTCATACTTCAGTTACATAGTAACCCAAGAGCGTTAAACATGATACTCATAAGCATATGACTGAAAAGAAAAATTGACACAATTATTTAGAACAAAATCTCATTTCGAAGTATCAAATGATTACATAACATAGAACAGTTAAATTTTAATTTTAAGACATTAAATTAATTCAATTTCATTTAAAAAATTAATTAAATTGATTCTGATAAAGCAAAATGTGATCAAATAAAAATAAAAAAGTTACATTTATGTCGCATAGGTCTCTTCTATATATTTAAAATTGTGTTGCTGCCGTGTAGTCTGGGCTAGCTGCTCTAGATCTGTTGCCCCCTATACTTCGGTCTAAATTAAATTGTTTATGATCTTTTGATTTCTTAATTATTTCGGTCTAAATTAAATTGTTTATGATCTTTTCATTTCTTAATTACTGTTTGAAAATGACATAAATAAGATGATATATAAATATTTCTAAAGTGCGGAATTTATTTTTTAAAAAAAAGTTAAATTTAAATGTGTTTAGTACAAAGGAAAATGTTCTCAATGAAAATATCTTTTTTAAAAAATGAGAGGGTCTCTTACTTGTTCTTGATACGTAAGCAATAAATATTTTTTCAAAAAATTTGTATATAATTTAAATAAATGTTGTGGGAAATAGGGGTGGAAGTAGAGGTTGTAAGGTGGTCAGGGAGGACTATCGTTAAACAGTAGTGACTCATACAATCTATCCAAATATCACATAGTACTGTACTTCATAATAACATACCATATCATATTGTACCATACATTATGAAATCATAACAAATCATCATCCAAAAGTGGTAAGAGTCAGTTTAGATTAGCTTATTTTAAGTGTTTTTAAGACAAAATGATTTTTAAGCACTTCTAAATCATTTAAGTAAAATTTTAAAAATGATTATAAATACTTATATTTTTAAGCTAAAAAGATCAAAATCAAAAGCTATAAATTAAATTTTCTAATTTATACTTTTGACTTATAAATCAAAATCAATAAATCCAAACAGATCTCCCATGCACAAAGTTATAAAGACCAAAGATAAAAGTTTGTTAATTAAACTTTAATTTTGATAAAAGTTTGTCAATTAAACTTTAATTTTAAATTTGATATGATAAGTAACACGGGTGGGAAGGAAAATATGTTATCTCCAAACCAACCAAAAATTCAAAAGGCGTGCCCATCAATAACTCTTAGAAGTGTTCTCGTCAGATTTGTCTTCTATAATACATAAGGAGATACATTTGAAATCATGATTTAAATAAGTGAGAAATTCAGCCACTGAATTTCGTCACAATTTGAATAGTAACCAAAAACACAACACTCGCATTTACAATAGTTGGCCATAACATACTAAAGAAAGCATTCAATAAGATTTTATCCAAAAGCATAATACTTGGAAAAATTACAACAATTGAAAACTGAAGAACATTAAACACCAACCCAAGAACCAGTTAAAGCAACGTAATGCATCTTTACACAGTTATCTACAACATGTCCTCAACTTGCTTTCCAACTGCAAAAAATGCATACTCACTGCTAGCTTGACAACAATTGACCTGACAACAAGATGTCCTCTGCTTGATTCAGCTTTGTGTACTTGTACTTGCATTAAGAGACACTTTTTTTAATCAACTTGCATAATTCTAGGTAATCCGTATAGCCTACTCTCTTTATCATCATGCCCTGAAAGTGATATTTGAACTATAGATTGCCAAACATAACAAAGTATAACTTTAACATGGATTAATATACAATTATGCGTACACATATACATATTTAACATTTACTACTCTGCGATGTCAACACTTTACTCGCAAGCTCTAAAGCGAATAAAGTGCGCATAATCTTTTTATTGGAAAAATAAGGATGACTTCAAAATCTAAGACCTATGCACCTCAATTAAAAGACATTAAGAACTGCAGATCATCAGTCCATAGAGGCCAAGAAGATTCTTACCTGATCGAACATGTCAATATCTGAACGCTATGAGCATTGAAGGACTGATTGATCTCATGGGCTCCTTAAAGTCATGTAGCTAGAAACTCAACATCTCAGAAATTTTGAGATGAGATTCTTTAAAAAGTATAACTACAAAAAGAAAATGTTACCAGACCTGTTTGAAGAGTAATTTGAAAAGGTTTAAAACTAAGTTATAAAGGGAAGTTTCATAGGAAAACCTGCACACTCAAACATACATGTTTGGTCAAACACCAGACTTCAAAATAAGGGGAGACACCACAAAAAAATGCGAATGACCATCTAAACGAAGCACCATATCACCTGGATCAGTTATTGTATTTAAAAAAAATAAGGGACCTCCACTCTAATAGACTTCAACATGACCTTCTGGCAGTTGGTATAAAATGAATAAATTATTATTTAGTGCTGAAACAAAAGGAGCTAACCTGTAAATGATTTAAAGTTGTCCCAGTTATACTTGTTCATAAAAAATGAAAGATGTTTCACTTCTAATAATTCACATCCTTAACATGTAAGTCACAGTTATTCTACCTAAGTCCTATTACTAAGTTATTCAATAAAATAGATGCAACACAAAATGAAGATTATTTACTCATTACTACAGCATTAGACAATTGCCAATGTTTTGCTATAGGAAAAGAAAAAATGGGGAAGGAGCATCAGAAACGTACAACAACTTGAACATTTTAACTAAATGGAACTATGTCAAAATTGAGAAGCATGCTAGGTGCTAAGCCTAAGGTGATGCAATGAACCTTATCCTGTCTGCAAATGTGTCTTACAGACAATCAACTCAATCACAGTTACCTTGACGATGCTCGTTGGGAATAACTGAGTAATACAAATATGACTACGGCGACTATGTCTCAAACTTTAGTCTCAACCATGTTTCTATAGATGATCCTCTAAAAAACATTATCAGTTCTTTCGTTTAGAAGCATCAATTATCTATCCATGCATTTTTATGCCACAAGAATGGCACACAAGTTACAAATATCAAGCCAATGTAATCTGTTTTAATTTATAAAATGATCACTTAAGCTACCAACTATTTTAAATTTGTTACGTGATGCAGTTCAGTCATAATTACCACTTAAAATATCAGGAAAGTAGATGTCGTTATATAACTTTTTACTACAAAGCAAGAAATTGAGGATATTTAACCAAGAACTATTAGAAAATAGTGACTGACCACAAGGTTGTTGCATAAGAGAACTATCACAACTTTAATATTTTCACTATTTATAGAAAACGTTTTTTTCCTTCAAAATAAGATGTTTTTGAAGGATATAACAACAAACTCATAGCAAACATTTGAATAATAAGCATCTAATGTTTGTATATTAACTTATATAATTGAGTATTAAGTTTGACTCATGATGATCATTTACGAAGAAAGACTCTGGTTATCAAATTATTGAATAACCGGGAGCAATTTACTTATGATACTTAGTTGACGATCATGAAAAGCATCAAATGAATTTTGAGTTCAATCCTATTTTGGAGAAAGACAGATATTCTTTGTGTTGGGTATACAAACTCCTCCCACATCGCTTGTGGAAAGAGAAAATGACCAACTTATAAGGTTGCACCCAATCCCATTAGTATGAGGCCTTTTGGGGATGCCCACAAAATAAGTCCGTGAGGGCTTAGCCCAAAGCGGACAATATCATACTAATGTGGTGTTAGGGTGCGGGTACGCACGATTTCTAACAAGTTGAATCAGAGCCCAGGTATGGAGGGCAGGAGTGATGGACTGACGTGTACGGAGTCACCGGTGTGGCATTAGGACCAAAAGATCTGCAAGGGTTCCTAGTATCGAAAGTCTTCCTGTCATGTGATGGTACAGGTGGCATGTCCCGTTGGGCAATAACTGCGGTGCAAGATGATTTGGTGGATCAGATGATGTAACCTAGCGATGTGAAGGTTCGCGGTAATGCCTTGTGTCGAAAGTCTTCCCGACAGGATGGTCGGGCGGCGTGTCCCGCAGGTTGTTGCGACGGTACATGATGGTGATAGATCCAAAATCGATAAATGCTGGAGGGGAGGTCACGAGATTGTGTGGTTAGAGTTTGAGGAGAAGTTTGTTGGGTATGCAAACTCCTCCCATATCGGTTGTGGGAAGAGCAAATGACCAACTTATAAGGTTGAACCCATTCTCATTAGTATGAGACCTTTTAGGAGATGCCCAAAAAATAAATCTGTGAGGGCTTGGCCCAAAGCGGACAATATCATACTAAATATGACATAATAATATGAAAAATGGACAATAATGACACCAAATATTTTTACGTGGAAACCCTTTTAAATAAGGGAAAAATCACAGGCCAAGAGGAGCAACTGATATTACTATAGTAAGGAATTTTACACCGTGTAGGCACGAGTACAATACTCCCAAAGACTTCTACACACACAAAAGAAATACTCTCTTTTGATTTTTCAACTTACTAAAATATCGCTTACACTCTATTTTTCTTCATAAACTATTTTTATTAAATACTCTATGGTATATCTCACAGATAAAATACTCAATGTATTTTATTCTCTTTGTGACTCTCTTTCGTTTTTCTCTCAATTTTTGGTATGCAACACTTAGGAGCAAATTGCTCCTTTATATAGAAGAAAGCAATGAAATAGGTGAGATTTTGTCAAAATTGTTAAACAACTTTGACAAATTTTGCATGCCAACTTTGACAAATTTTGCGTGCAAAATATGTGCAGCTTCTTTTGACAAAGGGGGCTGGAACCCACAAATCTCCCCCTCCAGACCCATTTTCGGAAGGAGGTATATCCATCTTATCAGAGAGAGCACATGCAGACAAGTTCTTTGAACAACACAAACTTATCTCTTGTCACAACCTTGGTTAGTATATCTTCAGGATTCTCATTTGAAGAGATCTTTTCAATCTGCATAGATTTGTCCTCTATCTTTTCTCGAATCCAGTGGTATCTCACATCTATGTGTTTTGTCCTTGCATGGTACATCGAATTCTTGCTTAAGTCTATCGCACTTTGACTATCACAATAGACGACATACTCTATCTGCTGCAACCCAAGCTCTTGAAGGAATTTTTTAAGCCATATCATCTCTTTGCTAGCTTCAATAGCAGCAATATACTTAGCTTCAGTTGTAGATAGTGCAACGCACTTCTACAACTTTGACTACCATGATATAGCTCCCCGTAAACAAATATCTAGTAGTGGCTTTTGTGTTATCAAGGTGAATAGCCATATGAGCATCTGTATAGCCCTTCAAGATTGGACTAGAGCCTCTAAAACATAAACATTCATCTGAGCTTCCTCTCAGATACGTGTATATCCACTTTACAGCTTCCTAATGCTCTTTTCCTGGATTATCGAGAAATCTGCTTACAACACCAACTGCATGAGCAATATCAGGTCTAGTGCATACCATTGCATACATTAGACTTCCAACGACAGAAGAATATGGAATTTTGTTCATATTCTCTTTTTCCTCCTTCGTTGTTGGGCACATCTTCTTACTCAACCTCATATGACTAGCAAAAGGTGTGCTAACGGACTTAGCATTCTTCATATTGAAGCCTCCAACACACGTTCAATGTACTTCTTTCGTGACAAATAATATCTTTCTTTCATCTCTGAGACGAGTGATCTTCATTCCCAAAATTTGTTTGTCATGGCCCAAGTCTTTCGTAGAAAAAGACTTACACAACTCATTCTTCAGCTCATCAATTTTAGAAGTATCCTTGCCCACTATCAACATATCATCCACATACAGCAATAAGATGATAAAATCATTATCAAAAAACTTTTGTACAAACACACAATGGTTTGAGGAAGTCTTCTTGTAGCCTTGCTTCCCAGTAACAAATTCAAACTTTTTGTAACACTGTCTAGGATCTTGTTTTAGGCTATATAGACTCTTTTTGAGTTTGCACACAAAATTTTCTTTACCTTTTACTTTGAAGCCCTCAGGTTGTTC
>JAPFFP010000099.1:5667994-5678530 GCA_026153255.1 Solanum medicagineum
TTGGCAGCATCTCCCCTTACAATACGCCGCCCCGAGAATTCAACTCGGCTCAAATAATCAATCAACAACAACCTATAACACCAACAAACTCTCTGCGATGCCTTCACAACATTAAAACGACACAAAACGTTGTTATAATGCAATTAGTAAAATAGGGCAGCTTGCATATAATTACACAACTACCATATTCAAGCCTTCCTATATACTTCAAGAACCATAATACATCACTCCAACGCCCAACGCAAGTTCCCAACGTCAAAACATAACGTCACACTATCAATGGGGCTCCAATTCAAGCTAACCTTCATATAAATATTCATATAGTTTCCCAACACTTCTTTTACCCCGCAAGGACTATTTTCATGACAATTAAACATAAACACATGGTAATAATTCAATATATACTCATATGCAAATTTGTCCCCAGTTCAAACCCCAAATTCGAAATTCACAATTCAAACAAACAATCAACCTTTTTTTCATGATATTCCTTCAATTTAACACACCTCTAACACACCCACAATCTTTAATTTATACAAATGAAGCTAGAAATTAACATACCTTTCAAGCTCCTTACAAGATCCAAATCTTCATAGCCACCAAACCAAGCGTTTTCTTGACCAAATAACGCCTCCACGCCACTTAGGAAACTCAATATACCAATTTTGAAGAGTCAAACAATCGAAAACTCAAAAAAAAAATCAAATTTCCTCTCGGGTTACTGTAGCAACCCGAGAGCAATCTTCTATTTCTAAGGTTTTGCTCATTTCTTTCTAAGTGAGAGAAGCCTCCTTGTGCAAGATAAACATATATATATAAATATCTTCCACTTGAACCAATCAAAAAAAATGCCACAACATATAACCCCTCCAACATTTTAAATCTTAAAGACCACACTTTAAAAGCAATTTACATTTAGTCCCAAACGTTTCCAAATCGAACCAATCTAGGACTTACGGGTTCTAACTTACGGGTTCTAATAGTCTTATAGATATCCTTAAGCCTTCATTTTTCATCCTCATTCATGCACTCCAACCACTTTATGTATGCAATCTTCTTAACTTTCACTTTGCCTTTAACTTCTCCATTGGGAGTGCTTTGTATATGCAATCTTCTTAGCTTTCACTTTGCCTTGAACTTCTCCATTCCACCGCCAATCACCTCGACGTCCCACCAAAGGCCCCTCTCAATACCCTTAGTATCTCCGTAGCTACTTTTTTAATGCAACCAGCAGTAGTATCCTACATGGTGTTCACATCTCTGCTACTACTACAAGCCCTAATATTACTCAATTTTTACCCCATCTCCCGAGAAAGGGCAGGAGTCAGACCTTCCTATTTAGTCCTTAATTTGGCATAAGTAGCCTTATTTCTCTTATCCCTCTAAATCTCTAAATCCATCACTAGAAGCCTATGCCGAGTGAAAATATTTTCACTCAGATTAACCTTTGCAATCCTTGCAAAGGCTTCTATCACCCTTCCAGAAAAGTAAGTAATCAATCTAAGTCTTAGCTATTGTACTACAAAAGGTAATTAAGTGATTTTCCCTCTTTAGAAAACATGAGTTAGCAATAACTAACTTAAAGGCTTTAGAAAAATCTAAGAGAGATGTCCTACCTCCATTCATCTCCTAAAAACAAAGTCTCCATAAACATCATCAAAGCCACTTGATGTAGCTCCAATATGCCCATTAAAATTTCATCCCATAAAGAATTTTTCTATGTTCACTATGCCTCTCATAACCTCATCAAGTCCTCCCAAAAGAGCTTTTTGACTTCCTTATCCAGGCCCACTTAAGGTGCATAGGCACTAACTACATTCACAGTGTGACTACCGATTACATAGTTATATAAAAACTAGATATAAAAATGATTAGAGTGAAAAATAATTGAGAACTCATTAGTAGCAAAATAAATGACAGTCAATAACAACACAATATATAAAGTCATAGCTAATTCTACTATCCTACTATATCATAGGCAAGACATCATCCTAGCCCTACTAGCCTACTAACCTACGTCCTATTACGCGACCTCTATTTCTTTCTATCTAAGGTCATGTCCTTGGTGATATGAAACTGAGCCATATCATGTCTAATAACCTCCCACCAATACTTTTTCGGTCTACCTCCATCCCTTTACATAATTCCTAAATCCAACCTCTCTCACCTCCTAACGGGAGCATTAACAGTTCTTCTCTACACATGTCCAAACCATTGTAATCTCGCGTCTCTCATCTTTTTTGCCATAGATATCACCCCTAACATCTCCCGAATGATTTCATTCCTATTATTTTCACTCATAGTATGTTCACACATCCATTTCAACATCCTCATCTCTATAACCTGCATCTTCTGAACATGTGCATTTTTACTAGCCAGCACTCCACCCCATATAACAAAGATAATCTAACCACCATCCTGTACAACTTACCTTTAAGTTTAAGTGGTATCTTCTTATTATACAATACTCCAGAGGCAAGTCTCAATTACAGCCATGCTATCCTAATACGATGTGTGACATTATCATCTATATCACCATTACTGTGGATGATGGACCTAAAATATTTAAAGCTTTCTCTTTTGGGAATTGAGTGGAAAGCCTCACTTCAATGTTCGCTTCATCCTCGCAATACTGAATTTACACTCCAGGTGTTTTGTTTTGGTTATGCTCAAATTTGAACCCTTTAGATTCCAAAGTATGTCCCCAAAACACGAAAACATTACAACTCCCTAACAAACAGCCGAACGACCGTGCTACCATTGTCTGCAGGTCATAAATGACTTGGGGTCGCTATAGAGACACTCTAACAATGAAAATAATGCGGTAAAGACAAAATGACTCAGAGTGTTATTATACCTAAAGCCAAATATCATACAGATGCATTATTTTTGTCAGTTGTCATATATGAATTGAATAATTATAACATACTCACTACAATTTTATAAATGATATCTAGAGAGATTATAATTTGGATATTTTTATTTTAACTCAATTGAGTTTTTAAAATTTGGCTATATTTCTTTTTTAAAAAAATTAGTGATATGGTCGAATCAGCATTTCTCACATGGATAAAATGATTTTGCTAAAATCGGCTGGATTCTCTGCCCCTCGATGAACAAGCTGCGCTCAAAGCAAGACAGGGGGTGCAACATCTTTGTATTGAAGAATACATAGAAATTTGAGGATCGGTTGAAAGATATTATAATTTCTGGAGGTGAAAATATAAGTGCACTCGATGTGGAAAGAGTTCTATATAGTCATCCAGCAGTTGCAGAAGCAGCAGTAGTCGCAACCTTGTATTGCATTTGTGAAGCTCAAAGAAGGATTTGAAGAAATTACTAAAGATGAAATAATCAAATTTTGTAAGGATCATTTGCCACATTACATAGCACCCCGAACAGTCCTCTTTGAAGATTTACCAACAACTTCAACGGTCAAGGTACAAAAATTCATCTTGAGGGAGAAAGCAAAAGCTTTGGGTAGTCTCTAATTTTTACAAATTTGTTTTACATTTTCAAATATGGATGGAGGGAGTAATATTATTCATCTTTGTAACTTGAGCCTAAAAACAATAAGCTCAGAAATTATCCATAAGGTAGACTTTAAAATCAAATATAGACTTTAATTAAAGACCTAAACTTGGAGGAGCAAATTCTAGTAAATTTGAATTAGTTTCCAAAGCAGACATGTCTTCTTCTTTCAAACTCACCAGTACTTCAATTCCATCCCCATTTTGGCTATCCATCAAGAAAATTTTCTTATTAATTGGTACAGTTCCTAAACACATTCTAGGACTCCCCCATCCAAAGTCAATGTCACAGAAAGGGAATTTACTCAAGCTTGTACACTTGTACACATCAACTTCATGGTCATCCTTTTCAAGTTGGCTCTGAAGCGACTTAACTTTCTCAAACAATGTTGAGACTAAATTTTTAGTTTCCCACTCTCGGCTGAAATACATTTCTTTTTCCTTCCTCACTTCACTAATCAATTCGTGCAATTTGATCTCTGCGGGGTGCTCAATCTCTGGTGCCATGAAGAGGAAACTAGCATTACCTTGGAACTCTTCTGGCAACATTTTTTTCATAATTGATCGCAAATTGACTGATTGCGTGAATAAGGATGGCCTCGTTGAAATGGATGCCATGCACTTGTAGACAAATGCACTTACAGCTTCAATAGAAGAAGGCTCAATAGTACGACTTTGTGTTCCTGATTCAGAGGAAATCATAGCCTTGAGGGCGTTTATGTTGGACCTCGAGAAGAAGTATTTATTAGATACGCAACGATGGTTTCCCTGTGTTTTACTTTTAAGTATTGCCTCAGCTATAGGAACACTTACGGGTGGAAAAATGGATCCTCCAACGAATTGGAAAGACGGTACCAGAGCACATGGATTACGTGCTATGGCTGACCAGTGATTAAGGAAATTTACCATACTTGAACCATCAACAATTTTGTGCGAGACACACACACCGATTGCTATTCCTCCACAATTGAAATGGTTAAGTTGAGCCACGACTAAATTCTCTTTGGATGGGGTCCATGGTAGGTTTGTTGGGAATACTAAATCTTCGGCCTTGGTACTATTGTCATTGAAAATTTCTGACATTGGACAATCGATTTTCGCTTTAAGAAACTTGGCCCCCACGTCATTGCATTCGACATGGAGATTGTCTCTGATTGTTCCAGCCAATGGATAGTATGAAGTAAGAGCTTTTGAGAGGGAATTCTCAAGAATAGTAGATATATGAGTAGGTTCAACTGGGAGTGTACGATTGTATTGCTTAGGGTAGAACATGGCTAATGCCATGTAAGAACATGGATTAAGTTGATCAAATATGGAAAGCTTGTGAATTCTATTGGACAATGGGGTTGGAGATGATGGTTTAATTATTTTTTTGGAAATCAAAGCAAGTCGTGATGCAGCCATTTTCACTGGGAAAAGAGAGTTAGTTGTCTGCCTACCTTTAGTGCAATCTACAATAGGCCTTGGTTGGTTCTTTATATGCATGTGTTTAGGAACCAACTGACGAGGATTTCCAGGAAACAACCTGATTTGTGTATATTCTACCCTACCTAGACCTCACTTGTGGAATTTCAGTACTGGGTATGTTATTATTGTTGTTGTTAGGAACCAACTAATTAAGAGTAGTATTTTCATATTCTAATATTCCTCTTTGGCATTTCATTGGCGTGCAAGAACGTTTTGTGTTGTGATCCTCAAAGTCAAATAGGGATCACATCTCATATAACTCGTTTTGATTAATTAATGCTTATGACCCAAAAAATGACATGCAAGAACGTGTAAGAGGCAGACAACTTTCATCAATTAATAGACTATTCTTTCCATATAGGGATCAGATCTCTTTGACATGCGTTTGGTTGACAGATATTATCATAATTTAATGATTACACTGCCCTCATCTCCATGAAAGAGATACTACCAACTGTTGATTAATGCTTCAAAAGTAATCGCTTGGGTCCTAGTTTTTAGATAGTAAAAGTAGTGCTTGCTTAGTTAATGAGCATGGATTTTTTTGTTCAGTTATTTGCTATTTCCTAATCGATATGATTAGAAGTAATGAGCATGTCTATCCACTACTTTTTAGTTGCTTATTTTTAGCTAATACTAGTTGGTTGTAAGCCTATTTAATAGGCCAGTATTGTAACTTTCACTACAACAAAAAACATATATTACTACAAAATTTTTTGTAGCTAAATATGTAATTTTTCGTGGCAAAACACTTTAGCTATAATATTTATTTTCCGTAACATCCGTAGCAAGATGTAGCGTGGCTAAAAGTTAGATACTGACTTTGCATGGTCCGTGGCTAAGATTTAGTATCTATTGCCATAAAACTTTTGGGTTTTAGCTATGAAGGTAAAAACGTTTTGCCATGAAAAAGTAATTTTATTCTTTTGGCACAACAAAAAAGATTTGTAGCTATCTACATTGATGCGGCCATAGAGATATTTTACTATAGCAAAATATTTAATTTGTTTGTCAAGCAAATTTAAATTTTGTAGCTATTTCTATAGTTGTCTCATGGCAGTAGTATCCGTATTTAGTTACAAATAATAAAATTTATGGCTTTGACATAAAGTATTTGCCACAAACATTTTCATATTGTAGCTAAAAATTCATATCTACTAAAAAAACTGTAAATACCGACTTTCGGAAATCAATATTGCAAAATATACTGATCAAATATCGACTTCCGAGTGAAGGTCGGAAAAAGCATGGTAGCTTTTGAATAGCACCCTCCCGAGGTCAATATATACCGACTTCCAAAAGTCGATTTTAATTTTAAGTTGAAAACTTATAAATATATATATTTTTTATTTTTATTTAATTTTATTATTTTATTTTTGACATCTGGATGTCGGTATTATCGTTTTTATTTTTTTAAGTTTTTTTGAATATCGACCTCCGGTGGTCGGTATTATTTTTTTTATTTTGTTTGAATATCGACCTCCGCTAGTCGCTATTATATTTGTTATTTTGTTTGAATATCGACCTCCTGTGGTCGGTATTATTTTTTAATTTTGTTTCAACACCAACATCTAGTGGTCAGTATTATTTTTTTTAATTTTGTTTCAACACCGACCTCTAGTGCGCGTTATTATTATTTTTTATTTTGTTTGAATACCGACCTCCAGTGGTCGGTTTTCTGCAAAATAATCTGCAATATTTGTTACCCACCTGTATATTTCAATCAAACAAGCTCAAAGAACTATCAACACAATAGTTTTCTATATTTACGTTATATTAGTTTAAAGTAAACTTAAACTAATTCAAATTACACTTGACTTCAGTCAAAATAAACTAAATGATCAAACAATTTTAAAAGTATAAAAGCTACAAAAGTATGATTGTCTAATAGATACAATTACTCCTCAGTGCCATCACTCTCCTCAGAGGATTCACTAGGACATGGAGGAATAATCTTCCCTGAATCAAAAAGAGCTTTTAACTGAGCCTGAAGTGCCACATCTCTCTTTTCCTCTTCTTTCTTTGTTGATGCATTCTTCTCATCCCTCCACCTCTCTATTTTAGAAAGCTCGACATCTCTCTTCTTCTCTCTTTTTGCTGCTGCAGCAAGCTTAGTAAGTAAAGATATCTTATCCTCCATTTTAGATACGGTCACTATATCTGCACCATCAATGTCTGAGGATGATGATGTGACACCCCCGTGAAAAGATGAAAATACCCCTAGAATTGACCTTACGTGTAATGTGTCTTCCCATGCTCCGATTGTAAATTCGAGGCCGAATTTTTCGATTAGTGTGAAAAACTGAGTCGAAAAATGGTCTCAACTCGACTTTGACGTGAAAAAACGTGAATTAATTTTTCCCAAGAAACTCAAAAATAGTGGGGTTTCCGCGTGCCTTTCGCAACGCGGAGAGGATGCAGAACCACACTTAAAATTTTTCCAGAATTTGACGAAAATCAAAATTTTGTGAAAAAATACTAATTTACGCTAGTGCGCGTCGCACACTAGTGTTATTCCAGTGCAGTTTGGTCTCTTTTATGGGGAAGGGTAAATTAGACCTTTTTCATACCCCATATCCTAAAATAATCCATTTTTAAGCCATATTCAGTCCAAAAACGTTTATTTCCTTCATTCATTCTCTAGAAGCAAGAAAACCCTCTCAAGATTACGCTCAAGAAATTCAATACGATAGTAGGGCTTAGGGATTTCTCCAATTCTTCAAGAATTTCTTCCAAGGTATTTAAGGCCACCTAAAAATTATTATTTTGGTAATATCTTTAGAAATTGAAGCCAGTTTCCACCCATGAACTTTCAAGTATTATTTAAGACTAAAGTTTCTGTAAATGTTGCAAAGTATGTTAAATTTTCATGGTAAATTCCATATATATCTTGATGAGTGGTATGATTCTTAGATTTTACGTTGTTTCATTAAATTATTGTCATCAATTTAAATCCATTTATGAATAAGATTTATGATTGTGGAGTTTTCTTGAAAATCTCGATATTATTTCAAGAAAGAAAGACTAGTTTGAGTACCTTTAAAGCTAAGTTCAAGAAGTGCATTTCAAAGATGTATTTTTATGTAGCCAAGAAAATCTAGGATGTTTTGAGTCACTGAGTTGATTCTTGTTTCCAGTTAAGTTAAAGAAGTCAGAGAGAAAGCTAAGTAGTAAGTTGGGCTAAGTTCCCGAGAAAACAGATTTTAAGAGTTCCAAGTCCTAAGTATGAGCTATATAAAAGTATTTTGGGAGTAGTATTGATCACCGATATGGGTGAGAGTAGAATTAATTACTCGAACTCTTAAACTATGTAGCCAACATATGATAGGATTGTACCACAGTACCTTCCTCATTAGCCACTGAGATGACCCAGTTTTGGGATGGATCCACTCCCCTAGTTCTTTGTCCCCTACCTCGGCAAAGTATGGGACGACTCTGGCAGTGTAGGCAAGACGTTGTATCACCACGAAGCTCATAGTGGTGGTTGTCAGTAAGAGAAACTCCCCAAGCTAAGAAATTATGTTTTGTATACTAGTTTTCAGCGTGGTATTTTCAACATATAAGGTGTTTATCATTATTGTTACGTTATTATGAGTTATGTTTATATCCTTTTTGAGAAATGTTATGTATCCTAAGTTACTGTTTTGTCCATCTTACATACCATACATTCTACGTACTGACGTCCTTAGGACTTGCATCATTTTATGATGCAGATGCAGGTGATAGAGTTCTTCAACAGCCGCTTCATTGAGAACGTGACAACTTCCAGTCTTGTGGTGAGGCTTCTTCTCAGTCAGGTTCTTTTGAGTTACTATATTTCAGTTCAGCATTTGTTTCTAGTTCTGGCTACTTGGTGCCTGTCCTAGTTGTCCTTTCCGACTATTTATATAGAGGTTCCGTGGACTACGTGTTAGATACTTCTGTTCTGACTAAATTGATTTCACTGTTGGACTATTTCTCTTTTCAGTTATTCAGGAAAGTTCAGTAGTTTTATGTTGCTTATTCAAAGCCTTTCCACCATTTTTAAGTCTTCTGCTGAGTAAATAGCCAGGCCAAGTGGTTCGTTTGGGACCAGAAATAGTTTTCGAGTTCCGAGTGCCGGCCACGTCCAAGGTGTAGGCTTGGGGCTTGACAAACTTGGTATCAGAGCACAGAGTTTAAGAGTCCTAGGGAGTCTATGGAACTGTGTCTAGTAGAGTTCGTATTATGGGTATGAAGCGCGCCACATCTATAATAGGGAGGCTACGGGACATTAGAAGGTGTCATCATTACTTGTTGTTCATTGTCTTGTGCTTCAGAGCATATCTTTGTGAAGTCCATTGTAACTCGTGCGTTCATGCCATACTTTTCAGATCATGCCTCCTCACAGAGCTAACGGACAAGTAAAGGGTAGAGGACACCCAGCCAGGAGAAACGCAAACTAGCCTGGCCAAATTCCTGAGGAACCTAGAGGACCAACTGTGCCTGTGGAGTAACTACAATAAGCTGACATCACCAATGCTGAGTTTGCCAGGCTATTCAGATTTTGGCTCAGGCAGTCACTACTCAGGGAGGTCGCCAGGGAGATGGAAGGAATGATGGGGCGGATAGTGCCAGAGTTAGGGAGTTTCTAAGGATGAACCCACCAGCGTTCAAGGGGTCTAACGTGAATGAGGATCCTGAGAACTTCATTGAGGAGCTCCAGAAGGTGTTTTAGGTTATGCGTATTTGAGATAACGAGCAAGTTGAGCTGGCTGCCTACCAGCTCAAGGGGGTAGCTAGACTATGGTTTGATTAGTGTAAAGGGAGCAAGGCAGAAGGGGCACCAACCATTACTTGGGTGGTGTTTGAGGAAGCCTTCTTGGGACACTACTTTCCTAGAGAGATGAGGCAGGATAAGGTAAGAGAATTTTTGAATCTGAAGTAAAAGAATATGAGTGTACAGGAGTACAAGGTTAAGTTTACTCAGCTGTCTTGTTATACTCCAGCTATGGTGGCAAACATGTATACTAGGATGGATCTCTTCGTGTCAGGGCTCTCTCGAATGACTAAGAAAGAGGCTAGGAATGCGATGTTGATTGGGGATATGAATATAGCTCGTTTGATGACATATATGCAAAAGGTAAAGGAGGAGAATATGCAGGTTAGGGAGTATTTCAGGAGCAAGAGGGCCAATACATCAGGCCAGGAGATAGGCAAGAGAGGGACTAAAGATGGAGGTCACCCATCTTTCCAGCCTAAGATAACCAAACCAGCACCTTCATCCGCTGGCACACCTGCGTCGAGAATCAAGAATGAGCAGAGTTCACAGCATCGCAGGTTCCCAGGAAGCCAGTCACAAGGTAGTGTAGCTCAAGGAGCTTACCGTTATCCTACTTGTGGTAAGTGTGGTAGGTCTCATCCCGGAGAGTGCCTTATGGGCACAAATGGTTGCTTTTAAATGTGGTCAGGTGGGCCACTTCTTGAAGGATTTCCCTATGGGGAAGCAAAATATGAGGGATAACAGATCACAGACAGTTTCTTCAGCACCGCCGGATAAGCCGCCTCACAACGGCTCCAC
>JAPFFP010000099.1:5685803-5705688 GCA_026153255.1 Solanum medicagineum
AGTCAAGGACTTCCGAAACCAATTTTCGGATTGCACTTCACACAACACTCAATTCCTATACTTATGCCCCATAATTAGCTTAAGATAAAATTCACAATATTGCAAAATTTCCCAAGTGACAATTTACCTCAATCAATATTTACGGGGTCTAACAGTGAAGATATGTTATGCTTGTGGTCAGGCTGGTCATTTCAGTTACGAGTGTCTGAAGAGGAGACGAGGTGAGGGGAGTGGCAGAGCCCAGTCTTCGATAGTACCTCCAACAGGTAATCAGCAGAGGGAACTACTACTATGGGCACAAGAGGCAGGACAAACCATCTTTACTTTATGGGTAACCGACGGGAGCAAAAGGCTGCAGCAGGTGTTGTCATGGGTATGATTCATGTCTTTACTTATGATTGCTATGCATTGATTGATTCGGGTGACACCTTATCTTTTGTAACTCCTTATGTGGCTATAAAGTTTGGTATTCTTCCCGAGTATTTGCTTGAGCCCTTTTCTGTCTCTACACCTAATGGTGAATTTATCCTAGCTGAGAGGGTCTACAAGGATTGTGTGGTGTCTATTTATCATAGAGACACTTTAGCTGATTTGATAGAGTTGGAGATGGTTGATTTTGATGTAATAATTGGACGGATTGGCTTCATACTTATTATGCTTCTATTGACTGTAGAACCCGGATTGTCAAGTTCAAGTTGATATCCAAGGGTTGTATTTACCACCTCGTGCGAGTGAAGTCTCATGATGTTGAGTCTCTTACTCTTGAGTCAGTCCCAATAGTGAATGAGTTTCCAGAGGTCTTTCCTGATGACCTTCCCGGAGTCCCTCCTGATAGGGAGATTGACTTTGGTATTGATGTTCTTCTCGATACAAGACCTATCTCAATTCCTCCATATAGGATGACCCCCTCAGAGTTGAAAGAATTGAAAGAGCAATTGAAAGACTTGTAAGAGAAAGGTTTCATAAGGCCTAGTATCTCCCCTTGGAGTGCTCCTGTCCTATTTCGTGCATAAGAAAGATGGGTATTTGAGGATGTGTATAGACTACCGGTAGTTGAATAAGGTTACCATAAAGAATAAGTATCCTCTTCCCAGAATAGATGCTCTCTTTGACCAGCTTCAGTGTGCTACTTGTTTCTCTAAGATAGACCTCAGATCAGGTTACCATCAGTTAAAGGTGAGGGAAAGTGATATTTCAAACACAGTCTTTAGGACACACTATGGCCACTTTAAGTTCTTTGTCATGTCCTTCGGGTTGAAAAATGCACCTGCAACTTTCATGGACTTGATAAACAGGGTTTTCAAACCATATCTTGACATGTTCGTAATCATGTTTATTGATGACATCCTAGTGTATTCGAGGAATGAAGAGAAGCATGCTAATCACCTTAGAGTGGTTTTGCAAACACTCAAAGATCATGAGTTGTATGTGAAATTCTCCAAGTGTGAGTTTTGGCTCAAGTCAGTGGCTTTCTTAGGCCATGTTGTTTCGGGAGATGGTATTCAGGTTGATACTCAGAAGATCGAGGCTGTTAAGAACTGGCCAAGACCCACTTCTCCCACAAAAAGAAGAAGTTTCTTAGGCTTGGCCGAGTACTATCGCATATTTTTTGAAGGCTTCTCTTCTCTATCAGCCCTATTGACTAAAAGAAGGCCAATTTCAGTGGTCTGAGGAATATGAGAAAGGTTTTCAAGAGTTGAAGACTAGATTGACTACAGCACCAGTGCTGACCTTGCCACACGGGACGGGCATATACTGGGATGCATACAAAATGGGATTGGGTTGTGTACTTATAAAAAGGGGAAAGTGATAGCTTATGCTTCCAGACAGCTTAAGATCCATGAGAAGAATTATTCGACTCATGATCTTGAGTTAGCAGCGGTGGTGTTTGCACTTAAAATCTGGCGTCACTATCTGTATGGAGTGCATGTGGATGTGTTCACTAACCATAAGAGTTTGCAGTATATGTTCATTCAAAAAGAGCTCAACTTGCGATAGAGGAGGTGGCTGGAGTTGCTCAAGGATTATGATATGAGCATCCTCTACCACGCAGGTAAGGCTAACATTATTGTTGATGCTCTTAGCAGGATGTCCATGGGTAGCACTGCCCATGTGGAGGAGGGGAAGAGAGAATTAGCTAAGGAGGTGCATAGATTGGCTCAATTGGGAGTGTAACTTGAGGAGAACAACGAATGCGGGGTCAATATTCAGAATGGGTCTACTTCATCCTTAGTGTCCGAGGTGAAGGAAAAGCAAGACCAAGACCCTGTCTTACTCCAATTAAAAGAAGTGGTTCACAAGCAGAAGGTGATGGTTTTCTCCAAATGGGGAGATGGGGTACTGAGATATCAAGGGAGATTGTGCGTACCTAATGTTGATGGTGTTCGAGACAGAATCATGGCCGAAGCTCATGGTACGAGGTATTCCATTCATCCTGGCTCCACCAAGATGTACCATGACTTGAGAAAAGTCTATTGGTGGAATGGCATGAAGAAAGACCTTGCTGAATTTGTGTCAAAGTGTCCCAATTGCTAACAAGTTAAGGTTGAACATCAGAAATCGTGTGGGTTAGCTCTGAACTTTGAAATTTTAGAGTGGAAATTGGAGGTGATCAACATGGACTTCATTAACGACTTACCAAGATCCAGAAAGTAACATGATTTAACATGGTTTCTTGTTGACAGGATGACTAAATCATCCCACATTTTAGCAATAAAAATAACTTATATGGGTGAGGAGTATGCCCGACTTTACATTCGGGAGATTGTGAGGTTGCATGGGGTTCTCTTGTCTATCATCTCAAATAGAGAAGCTCAATTCACCTCTCAATTTTGAAGATCTTTCCAGAAGGAATTGGGTACGAAGGTAAATTTGAGTACCACTTTTCACCCTCAGACAGACGGGAAGGCAGAGCGCACCATTCAGACTTTGGAGGATATGTTGAGGGCATGTGTTATTGACTTTAAAGAAAACTAAAATGATCATTTACCATTGATAGAGTTCGCGTATAATAATAGCTATCATGCCTACATTCAAATGGCCCCATATGAGGCATTATACGAGAGGAGATGTAGATCCTCGAGTGGCTGGTTTGAGGTGGGTGAAGCTGAGTTCATAGGGCTTGACCTCGTACACCAGTCTATAGAGAAAGTGAAAGTTATCAGGGAAAGGTTGAAGACCACCCAGTGTCTCCAAAAGTCATATACAAATGTAAGAAGAAGAGACTTGGAGTTCGAGGTAGATGATTGGGTGTACTTGAAAGTGTCACCCATGAAGGGTGTCATGAGATTTGGCAAGAAGGGGAAGCGGAGTCCCCGTTATATCGGGCCATACCAGATTGTAAGAAGGATTGGGAAGGTTGCTTACGAGCTAGATTTGCCTTCTGAGCTAGACGGAGTTCACATAATGTTTCATGTATCTATGCTGAAAAAGTGTTTGGGGGCTCTAGCTTTAGCAATTACTGTGGAGAGTACGGGTATGAAGGACAGCTTATCATACGAAGAAATTCCAGATCTTTGGAATTCGTTAAAGTCCTATGTAAGAATCAATTGTTGAGGAAGCCACGTGGGAAGCTGAGGAAGCGATGAAACTCAAATACCCGCATCTATTTGTGCCTAGTGATGATGACGTTGGAGGTAAAATATTCTTATCCTTAACAATTTTGAATGTTTTCTTTTCATTAAGTCGATGCCTTGCTTACTATATTCTCGAGTCTAAGACAGAGATGGATAGATGATGGATAGTGAGAGTTCGAGTGTACCCGAGTGAGAAACGAGATGAGTTATGAGGTTATCCAAGTCCCCGTTCGACCTTTACTCATTATTCGAGGACGAATGATTCCAAGGGGGAGATGATGTAACACCTCGTTAAATTAGTAAAACGCCCCTAAACTATGTCGTGCGCACAACGTGTCTTCCCAAGCTCTGATGGAAAATTTAATGGATTTGCGATCAGTGCAAAAAACTGAGTCAGAAAATGTTCTCAGCCTGACTTTAACACGAAAAAATGTGATTTATTTTTTTCAAAGTGAGCCTACAATAGTGGGGTTTCCGCGCCCCTTCTGCAACGTGAAGAGGACGCAGAACCACACTTTTATCTTTTCGAAAATTTGATGAAAATCGAAAAAACGCAAAAAAGTATATTTTTACACTAGTGCACATTGCGCATTAGTGCATGGGGATGCAGTTTTTTATTTTAATTTGAGAAGGGTAATTTCGTCCTTCCCGACATATTTTACATCCCCCATATGGGTTTTAAACATATATTCATACGAAAAGGGTTTAGACCCACTATGTTTCAAAAATTTTACACTAAGTCTAAGAGAGAAGAAGGATAGAAAAGTGAGGGTTTCCAAAGGAGATTCAAAGTTCTTTGAAGATTCGTCTTTCCTAGGTATGTAAAGACTACCCAAAAGTATGGAATTGATCTTCCATGTGCCAATGTAGAGTTAGGATGAAAGATTCATATCTAGAAGTCTTGATTGATGATTTTCTTGAATGTTCTTGAATAATTGCTTTAAATTCTTGGATATTATCTTGAGTTCTTGTTTTCTTTCTTTAAACTATAATTTCGTATCCTAAATTGATAATCCTCATGTGTAAAGTTTACTCTATTTTTACATTACTATGTGATTGTAATTTAACCCGTGAAATTTCTCTCCGTGAAGACTTGAATGATAAACTTAAGGGGATGTCTAGAGCCTTGAATGTCTGAATGTGATATCTGACTGAGTCTGAATCTTGAGGTGAGTGTGTTGATGGTTGTGATAGATGAAATAATTATTGATAGAGTCGAACGAGCATACTTTCCCTTAAATTGGGTAGATAGACTTGCCCATGAGGTTGGGTGATGAAAGTTCTTGATGGATTGATAGACTCTTGAGCATGTTGAGTCCTGGGAGGAGTATTAGCACCAAAATGGGTAAAAGTGAGTCCCACTCGAACCCATTAACTACGTTCCCAGTAGGAGAGGATTGGACCATGAAAGCGGATGTTTGCTTTGTCCCAAAATGGGACTTGACAGACTTTTGGATCCACTGACAGACTCATCTGTTACCCTGGAAAGGTTCTAGACGGATGTGGCAATGACATCTCTTCGTTGTATCACTACCGGCTCATAGGTAGTGGTTGTCAGTTATAGAAGCTCCCAGATAGGTTTCATGATAATAGAACTCTGATGTGATGTGATTGTTTGATGTTTGATGGATAGCAAAGTGATAGAGTCTGGATGTGATGTGATTGTTTGATGTTTGATGGATAGCAAAGTGATAGAGTCTGGTCCTTTACTCTGAGGTGAGGGTGAGTGATTGATGAGGGATTGTATATTGTTTCCTTTTTTACTTTAGCCCGTTTTACATACAGTACATTCCACGTACTAACGCTCCTCTGGCACTGCATCATTTTATGATGTAGATTCGATAGACCAAGGACTTCAGCAACCCGATCGTTGAGGTTTCAGAGCTCTCTATTCCAGACCGTGGCGAGTCCTCCCCTGCATTCGGAGAATGTTTATTTTCTATTGATTTCTAGTCATTTATTTGATGTTGGTAGCCATGGCCTGTCATGGTACCATCCTAGACATTAGTATAGAGGCTTCATAGATGTAGACATTGACGTTGATGTCGAGGGTTCTCTTCCCTCTTACTTTCTTTCTTTATATTGAGATCTTCGTTACTCATTCTATTTCCTTATGATAGACTAATATGGATAGTATGAGCTCACAGATAGAATAGCATTTATTATCATTATGTTACTTTCTCCCACTGATGAATGAATTGAGCAATGGCAATGAGACTAGGTGGTTCACTTGAGGACTAACAATAGTCTCCGAGTGCCAATCATGTCTATGGTACCCTCCCGGGGCGTGAGAACAAGGAAAGACTTTTGACTTACACTAATCTTGATTTCAAGAATTTCTTAATTTACTGTAATGTGTGATATGAATGTACTGAATCTTTCTCCTTTATGTTTAAATGTTAATTCAAGTTTAATCGTAAAATTATGTTGATAAAGAATTCTACTAAGGAAATTAATAGTTGACGAATTTTTTTTTTTATATTGAGAAACGAGAATCTATAATTTGTTATTCTGTTTTAGTGATAAATTATGCTATATAAGATGCATTACTTTTCTGTCATAATAAATGATCATACCAGATCAGGACAATGAATAATCAATTAGATACAGTTCACATGAATCAACGACAAGTAAGGAACTATGTTTACATAGACTCATATCCATACAAGACTTCATTTCCTTTATAACCTAGTGTCTCGGCTACTTGCATGCACCTAAACTAATTCCACGGGGTACGATACCTCCCACTAGCACAAGTCCTGGGTAACCCTGTCCATCAATGCTTGGACAAATAGAGATAAAGCACTGAGTGTTTTCTTAATGATTTCCCCCATATCCGAGAAAGACTCATTGGAAACACAAAGACATATAGACAAAAGAGGTATGATTCCAAGAAGGATTCACAGGGAAAGTTGCTCTACAATCCTAGAAAGTAGGAGAGAGGAAGGTCTTGGGAAATGTGCCTGAGGACATTCTTTTCTTTTGTGGTTGCATGAGATAACAGATCTCCATCTCTTCTGTTGTTATGTAATCTAACAAGATTCGCTTTCTCCTTTGTTTTCTCGTTGCATCGAAGTGCTTCACTTACGTTGCTCAAGTTATACTCTTATCACTAATAATGTCGTTGCTTTTTATGACTATAACTTGAGTCTATAGAAAGCAGAACTAGGGTACAATTAAATTTTACCATTCAAATATTTAAAAATACCTAAAAATAATTATGTTTCCCCTTAATTCTATCCCTTTTTTGCATATAGCTTGCTCCCACACCAGCACACCTTTTTTCTCTTTACAAATCATGCATCCGCAACTACTCAACTTATCTATCATATCAACTAATTAAAGCAACCTCATCATTGTTTTCAACTCTAAATTAACAACAATAGAAGTATATATGAGTATATAGGCCAAACACTTTGAAACAACGAAAACATTAGGCTCAATTATTTTTTTTAAAAAAAAAAGAATGTTAATGAAAGAGAGTAAGCATATTGACAACTGACCTCTATGTTGGATCATCATCGGTGGATTGATGAACAGACTGAGAATAAATTACCATATTCTAAAGAGTGTCTCACAAGTCTTCAAAAACAAAAATACCGCTTCCTATATGTGAGGAATAAAGTATTAAACCATTTTATATTATTCAATTAAGCTTAAAAAAATACTCCCTCTGTTTAATAATAATGGTCTACTTTCCTTTTTGGTCGGTAAGAGAATGGTCTACTTTCCATTTTGCTCGGTTTGAAAAAGAATAGTCTACTTTCCTTTTTAGTGTATTTCAAAAAGAATGATCCATTTTCTTTTTTGGAAAAACTTTAATTTCATATTTCCATATGACATGTTTCTGGCCACAAAATTAAAGAACATTTTGGTACATTTAACATAATTTTGATTTAGAAGAATGATCCATTTATTTTTTTGAAAAAACTTTAATTTCAACTTTCTATATGACATATTTCTGGCCACAAGATTAAATGACATTTTGGTAATTTAACATAACTTTAATTTAGAATCACAAGATTAAAATATCTTCTTTATTTTCTTAAACTTCATGCTAAAGTAAATTAGGTCATTCTTGTTACGCCGAAAAATGACCTTTTTTTTTTTGAAAATCAAAAATCGGTTTAAAACTCAATTAATTTGAGAAAAATCAATTCTTGATATTCGGAAACAGACAGAGTCGCCACCTAATTTTGCGAATAATTAGGAAATCAATAAATCTTTAAAAAGACTAAACAGAAAAAATCTTTTCAAAATCCAGAGATAAGGTTCGGGTTCATATTTCCACTTCGAGAAAGTTTTACGCACTCGAAATGGCTGCTAAATGCAGTTATCTGACGATTAAGTAATTTGACTAACTTTGACTTGACTTTGAAAAGATTGACCAATTTTGAAATTGATTAATTTTTGAAGGACTTGACTAAACTTGAAAGGATTTTGACAAAAATTTGACTAGACTTAACAAAACTGAAAGTAGTTGACTAAACTTTGAAAATTTGACTAACATGACAAAATCACTTTTTTTTTATTCATTTATTTATTTTTATATATATATTCCCAAAATAAGATAAAACTAAAAATAACATGAATGGTTCAACATACTGGGGTATCTAATTAGATTGAAACATTAAGAAAATATAAGCATCCAAACAAACAAATATATAAACGAAATAAAAATAAAGAAAAGAGTTGAAGTAATTCTTAGGCCTTTATCCCATTTAAATCTTCATTCGTGAATTCGGGCTTTTATCCCGAGATTTGTATAGCAGCTTCTTTCTCCTTGGGATTGGGTTGACTCGAGTAAGAGGAAGTTTGGGCCTCCGTAACCCAAGTGATGCAAGCGATAGGAGAGGAACCCATTTGGACTCCAAAATGTTTTACATGCAATAAAACGAGTAAACATGGATTAGTAATCATCTTAAACACTTAATGAGGAAGTATATTAAGGGTGACATATAATTGTGCTACCATCAGTATCTAAAAGAGAACAACTTGTACCAACCATTCGTGAACCAATCGATGTTTTAAGCTACATTGTGCTACTGTTAAATATCTAAAAGCAATTTCCTTTCTAAATATCCCCCCAGTATTGATTTTTCACAACAGAGCAACACAAGGATATAAATGCTACATCAGTTATTTCATGAGAAAGAAGGAACAATAACAGGAAAGCAGAAAACATGATTCTCTTCTACTGTAACAACAGACATTCAATTAACAACACCATGAATACTGTATCAGCTAGTAAATCAAGAAACAAATACTGATGTATACACCAAACAATTGGAGAAAATAGTCATTAATCATGATATATCAAGGAAACACTTAACATGTTAAAACTTGACACCAAACACTTAACACTTACACCAAACAGTTTGAGAAAACAGTCATTAAACATGAAATTAGTACTCGAGAGTACGCTACAACATGTTAAAACTTCAAACGTTAATAAGTAAATCATTTAATTAAAAAAAAAAATTAACAGACTTGATGTATCAAGAAACAACCCACATGGTTATACGATCAAACAGTAGCAATGCTCAGTTAAGACAAAGGGATAAATTAAAAGTACAAGAACAAATATAGGAAAGGGGAATCTCAGGAATAGGTAAGTTTAATCCTAAACATCTGAACCCCCTGAACAAAATGTGAGCAGATATACATCCAAATCACCATGATTTATGAGTATGGAAAAAACTACAGATCATTTAATCAATTCGCTATCATGTTGAATTCGAGCTAAAAAAAAAAAAGAAAAAAAAAACACCCTTTCAGCCAAAACATTGAATGAATATGGATTCTATTTATTTCCAGATCTTGCACCAAATGATTCAACAATGAATGAGAATAGGCGGTTCTTAATATCATAGCATCATCACAGTACTAGCAAATTCAAATTCGACGAAGTAATCGACTCAAACATTCGAAACGTCTTCACCACAGATACCGACATCCTCGCAACATCAATTCATCGCAATAAGGATTTCCAGTCAATGAATTTAAGCTCAAACAGGAGACTTGGATATAGCTATAACATTCGCATTGAAACGTTGTATATGAACAGAATCGAGAAAACCAACAGCGAGATTGAGATATTACCTTTGTCGGGGCAGCGAACTTAGGACGACGAGCTCGACGAAGCTTCGATTCCACCAATAGAGGCTTATTGACAGTTTTCAGATTTCCAAACTAAATGTTCGAGCTCATAGTCATTGATTGGAGTTTTGGGGAGTTTTTGAAATCACAAATCAACCCTGAAATCCGTTCTTCCCCTGTTACTCTCTGATTTTCTCCCCCTCTCAGATTTTCGATCGCCCCCCCCCCCCCCGAAGCTCGTACCAGAATCCCTCTGTTCCGAAATTGAAGGTTTCAGTTTCAATACTCCCTTTTTACCTAGCTCTGGGGAAACTTGTCGAAACGAACAAGACTTTGTAGCTTTTTAGAGATCAACAGTGGATGAGATTGTTTGATGTTTTCTAGGGTTAAGGACGGCTGCCAAACTCTTGCTAGGGTTTTCTCGAATTCCCTCCGCAGCCCAAGATTCCTTTTGGATTGCTAGATTTTCAGGTTATTTTTTGATGATTGCCGCTGCCCTTCTCAGTGAAGGAAGAGATGAATTTATAGCCCTCAAATTAGGGCAAAATGAAAGGGGGAAAATGAAATTAAATTCAAAATTTCAACAGGATAGGGTCGATTCTCGATAAAGTAAAACGCGTGGGGGACAAAGGGACATGAACGTTGGGGGTGCGGCGCATGCTTGGAGGAGAGAGTAGTGGAGAAAGTGACCGTTGGTGATGTCGATTTTTGGGATTTGAGTGGAGCATCTGGCGCTTGGTTTTGGCTTCTGGTTTCGGAGAAGAAAGGAAATGAAGGAGAAGAAACGGGTGTGGGAGTGGGAGAAAGAAGAAGGCTTGATTGAAGAAGAAGAAGAAGATGATGATGATGAAGAAAAAATGGGGAAAGGGTTTGTTTGATGAAGAAGGAGATAGGAGAAGAAGAAAGAGGAGCGGGTGATGAAATGGGAATTGGGGTTGCGGCTAGGGTTACGTTGAAGAAGAAGATGAAGGAGGAGATGATGGAGATTTTTTTGGGGAAAGGGTTTGGGGAAAGCTTTGAGGAAGAAGAAGAAGGGGAAAATGGTGTGGAGAAGAAGAAGAGGGTGAGGGGCGGCTAGGGTTAGGGAGGGAGTTTTGAAAAGGGAAAAATGAAGGAAGAAGAAAGAGATGGGGCGGATTGAAGATACAAGGGGCGCGTGGGGCCACAAGCCCGTTTTAATTTTTTTTTAAATAATCTGTTTAAAAATTGTTAAAAATAAAAATAAAGTCCCATGACTAATTTGACACCGTGGAGGGTAAAATTGGGTGTCAACAATTCTTTTTTAAACAGAGAGAGTACTACTAATTAGGTTTACTACAAGAGAATTTAAATTTAAATACCACTAGTACCCTAGTTGATTTGAAAAACAATTATACAAAGAAGAGGATAAAATTGGAAAAAAATTAATCAATTGCTTTTGATTTAATGAAAGTGGACAAGAAAAATGAAGTTTTATTTGTTAATTAAATTGGAAAAGTAAATAGATAAAATGTTAGTATTTTATTTTATTTTATTTTGGTTTTGAACTCTGAAATTATTTAATCACTTATTTAGCTTATATCACTTTTATTTAGTTTGTATCACCCATGCGTTAAATCTATATATCAAATAGGTTTTTGGTAAATGGTCTGTAGTTTTCATAAATATTTTATTATATTTTTTGGGATACAACATTTATTTAATTAGATTAACATTTTGCAGATCAAGCAGATGTACATTTTAGTATTAAGAATTCGTTCTTTTCATGTACCTTATGAGAGCTCTATATTATTTTTTCTTTAAAATTGTCTTGAAGAGAGACACTTCTTTGTTGTTTCATTCTTACGAGGAGATGAAACATGTCTCTTCCTAAATTCTTATGTAGATCATATATTTATTTGGAGGAGATCCCATACATGATAATTTTATATTAGTAATTGATAATACTACACATAATTATGCCTTAAATTCCTACCTGGTCTTTTCAATATTTTAGTAAGCTTTACATCTTTACCCTCCCCGAACCCCACTTATGGGATCATGTTGAGTATGTTGTTGTTGTTTGTTAGTTCAATCGTAAAAACTAAGATCCGCGAATGTCTAATGCTCACCACTAGTTACAAAATAAATTATTATAAGGAGAAGATAGAACTTGAGTGAAGTTAAAATCTGTATCTAAGAATTTTATCATAATTTAGGGATACTTATGTATTTCTCAATATCTTCTTCAATTTGATCAAATTAATAGTGCATGGCCCTTGGGTCAAACTTCATGCATATCTTCAACATACTGAAATTGGAGAATGAAGTAGCGGTCCTCTTGCAAAAATATGTCAGGTTCAGCTACTTTCGAATATGAGAGACAAATTTATCCATTGCATTATACTCAGAGCATTCCCCAGTGGCTATTACGCAATCGAAGTTGTTCCTCATAGTCCTTCCGTTTAAAAAAGAATGATCTACTTTTTTAAAAAACTATTTTAAGAAGAATGATCTCTTCTCTTTTTTGGCAACACTTTAATTTTCTCTATTCATATGTCATGTTTAAGACCACGAAATTAAAAGACATTTTGATACCTTCGAGTAACTTTAATTTAGGTCTAAAATTAAAAAACCTTTTTTATTCTCTTATAAAAAGAAAACACAAATTCTTCATATATGACGGTCCTCTCTATAAATAGAGTCTCCTTCCATCTAGTAACATGCACTATGTAGTCTTGGAGGCTTTGGAAGTTGTGTAGGGAGAAACTTGTATATCTCTCTTTTTATTCTGAATGAATTGTATTAGATTATTTATCTTGATATTGTGTACCTTTTTTATATAATGGATTATTCATCTTTTCTCGTGGATGTTTATGTCTCTTTTGGTATATTTCTCATTTGTCTTTTTACTCATGAATTTTTGAAATTTGTTTTCTAGCTTGCACATGACACATGAAGTAGTAGTGTACCAATTAAGTGCAGGAAATAAAGATGGGAAGATCATCATTGAATTAGGGAAAGAAGTCACGTTAACAAATAAAGAAACTCGAATTATATATTGTGAAATGGAAAGATCACAGAACTACTCCCGTTTCCCAATTGGAGAAGCAAATTGAAGGAGAGCTTTGTCTGTTTGAAATATTTCCATGTCTTTTTCTTCCAAAGTGACCACTACATCCATCCCATTTCCACTTGGGCTATCCATGAAAAACATCTGATTCTTCACTCCAGGACTCGCCGAGGTGACTCTAGTAGGCTTCCCCCATCCAAAATCTGTACTGTATAGTCCGAAATTGCACAAACTGTTACACTTATAAATATCAGGCTTGCTTACTTGTTCCAATAACTCTGCACCCCCTTTGATTATTTCGACTACTTGAAAGAATACTTCACTTGGAGGCACATTTTTTAATTTTTCGCGAAGTTGTTGCTTGGCTTTTCTTAGTTCAGCTACCAAAATGGGAAATTCGTCTGTAGATGTCATCGAGAGAAAGAAGGTACAAGCATTTCCAATGTGGCCCAAAGGCAATGGTGGGCGCAGACCCATGATATGGCACAGCAAAGATGGTTTGGGTTCGGAGGAACCCGAATTGTTATGGTTAGTCGTCTTGGCTGAAGCAGCCATGGCATGTTTGTGAACAAGTGCTGTTGCAACTTCAACCCGAGTCGGATTATCCACTCCTGATTCTGCAGCTGCTATGAGTTTGAGCCTGTCTAAGGCAGAGGGGGAGAAATGGAACAATCTTGTCACACAAGTTTCATCTTTTTCAGGCTCGAAATTTGGTAAAATGGAAAGATCATTAGTTGGTGGAAAAAAGGAAGTTCCATCAAACAGAGTAGAAGGTTTTGCGAGTCCCGAATCACAAGTTAAGGAAGCCCAATCAGTGATGAATTTGATTACACTATATGCATCGGCAACCTTGTGTGAGATGCATACACTGACTGCTATTCCACCACAATCAAAATGTGTTAGCTGAGTGACTACTAAAGTCCCCTCATATGAAGTGTTCCAAGGACACCCTTGTGGATAAACTAAATTTGTAGCATCATTGTAAGGATCGTTGAGAATTTCAGACATGGGAAAGCTGACTCGAACATTAAAAAACTCGGCTCCCACATCATTACAATCGACATAGATGTTTTCCTTGACTGTTCCAGCAAATGGATAATAGGAGGTCAATACTTTTGCCAGGGAATTTTCAAGAAGTGTGGATATGTGGTTTAGGTCATACGATGATTTTTCGGGTTTGGGATAGAAGAAAGCCAGTGGATTATGTGCAGGACTTGCCAATTGATCCAAGAAAGAGAGATAGTGACGCCTAAGAGAAGATGGGGTGGGTGAAGAGGGCTTAATGATCTTCTTGGACATGGACACAACATGTGACTTTTCTTTAACCATCTTGTGTTTTTCGGTTGGAGCAAATGGTAGGGATGACAACGGGATAGGGCAAAGGATAAATGGGTCAGAGCAGATCAACTTGTTAGAGCAAATGATAGGGATGACAACGGGACAGGACAAAGGAGGGTAAGATAAGGCAAAGGATAAATGACGCGGAGCAAATGCTAGAACTGCCAATGGAGCAGAGCAAAAAAGGATGGAATGGGATAGGGCGAAGAATAAATGGGACAGAGCAAGACAGGTGAACTACAACTGAAATTCTAAAGTTATTAATGTACTTACACAAACTTCGGATTGTATGATCACAACTCAAAACTTAGAGAAAGGTTGAGTACGAATTTATATACAACAAAAAAATGACGAAAATGATAATTGACATTTGTGAGTGCATGCCAACTAATTGCTGTTACACGGTTGAAGAAATCCAATGATCCACCATCCCTTGAGATTTGTGCTAATTATAAATTAAATTAAGAAATCATTATTAAAGTTGAAGTTTACTACAACTAGTATTGGTTGCACTTTACCTCCATTACTGTGAGAATCTTTCAATTGACAAACTACCCACGACATTAATTACTCTCTCCGTCCCATTTTACATCTTACTCTTTGACTTAACACGATATTTTAGAAAAAAAAAAGAATTTTGAACTAGTGGTCCAAAATTACTCTTAGATATTTGTGTGGCTGAAGATTATTTCATTAAGGGTAAAAAAAAATTTAAAAGTTAAATTCTTTTCAATTAGAGTAAACTAATATTTTTTTGAGACAAACAACAAAAGAAAAGATATCATATAAAATGAGATGGAGGGAGTAACATTTTCTTCTTTTTATTTTATTTTACTTAGGCCTTATAGTGAAACTAGAAATTTTTCTTTTATTGGCTCATAAAACTATCCATATCACTAAATAACGACATAAAATATTAAAAGTCAAATGAAATTTCAAAAAAATAATGAATAAGGTTAATATAATAAAACACATCTTTAATAAATATTTGTTTTAATGGAAAAAATATCAATTCAATATGGGTCAAATAAAGTAAAATTGATGGAATAATATTTATTCCTTGGAAAATTATTTACATGTGATAAAGCAACAAATATTTTAAGGAAAAAGTCAAAATTTGAAATTTTCTTTTCTTTATTGGATGTATGTTATCAATTTGGAATGATATAAAGATACTGGATGTGTTATGCACGTGGATTTGTCGCCAAATAAACTGGATTGAAATTAAATTGAGTTTTATTTGTTAACAAACAAATTGAAGCAATTATATCAAAATTAGTTCATTTTTCTTAAACTGTGTACGAATTTAAACAAAATATTTTTTTTCCTAAACTCTAGGATATGCACAAATCGTGCATGTTCAATTATTGAAGCAATAGGCATTCTGTTCAACGATGATATATCTTAATTATGTATTCCCTGGCATGTTTCCCCCACCTTATAATTCAATCATTTTAGCCTTCTAAAACTAGTTCAATAATCAGATGCCAGCAATATTTCACGAATATTATTTATTTTTAATAACTACGTGTTGTTCGTGACCAAATAATTGCCTACCTCTATTAAAATAATTAGTATATTTCAGAATAAATGTAGCTGTTGTTTAAGGAAGAAAATATAGACATCTCCACGTTTGATGTTAATGATTATTGTATGTGTGGATCAACTTGCCCACTAAGTATCCACATCTCTTTGTTTAATCAAGGCACGAGCCTACAAAATAATAACCTTATTTTTATATTTAAATCTTCTTTTACATTTTATTTTGCATGGGCCCTCGGAGATGGGGTTGGAGGTGGGGGCGGGGAGTTCGGGGTGAGGAATGATTAAAACGATTTATTTTTTAAACTTTTAACATGATTCCTACAATTTAATATGTGTATCTATATTTATCCAGTAACTCGTTTTTATCCGTTTAAAATATGAGTCGAATTGAGTATTTTATTCATTTTTACTTAACTCATATTTGACTTAACCCATTCATTTGCCATTCCTACGTAGAAGTAATATAGGAGGTTAAGTCCAGTTATAGATTTGCCGAATTGATTGTCTACTTTGAATAGCTATATTTAATAGCAAGCTGAAGACTTGTATGATAAATATTCCTCACTTTCAATTCTAAAATTACGAATTTGAAACACCAAGGGAACAAAAAGGTAAAAGCTCCTAAGACTTGTTTTTGGGTAATCTGATTTAGTTATTACCAAAGCATATGCTTAAATGTTTTTCTGAGCTACTAATAATACTTTATTGAGCATTTTTCCAACAACTTTAAGACTACTCATTTATTCCTAATGCCTATATTCCTATGATGGTCGATCGATAATGAAGTGTATGTGATATGTCATCTGAGCAAGGCTAACGGGTATATTCCTATCCACGTTAGCAAATCGTTCTCCTTTTCCTCTAAGCTAAAATTCACAACCAAGCTCTACTTTTTAAATCACGCATGCAAATTCCCTCTTTGGAATCCAATGTATTCGTTAATTGGCCAAAGAATTAAATAATTGAACTCAAGAAAAATGTCAATCCATCAATATTGGAAAGTCTATTCTCAAACATCGACCTTCATGTTCATGCAAAATTTAGCCTCGCTAAATAGTAAAATTCGTCGCTAACCCTCTTTAGCAACACATATTTATTAACTATTAGCAAAATAACAACTCACTAATGATGAAGTTCATAGCTATTCTCTTTTTTTAGTAGTGACGATAACTCTAGATACTTGAAGTTTAGCTACAAATAACATTTGTCCAATGGTAAAAACAAAAAGAAGATAATGAAAATTACGAAAATAAAATCATTCTCCCTTTCTCTATGTTCTGGGCTTGATAATCCCGTAAAAATCATATTCATGACGTATATATAATTGAAATTTGGTTTAATTATACTTGGACCCGTTTGGTTGGTCAAGTAATTAATTGACAAGATAGAAATTGGGCGTAATTATACCTTTCAATTCCAACGGAGGGTAAGGGATTGATGTAATTACATGAAACTTTTATAAATTTTTCTTTCTTTATTTTTATTTTTATTTTTTTGTTATAGTTTATTTTTTGTTTCTACTATTTTTTTAAATTATTTTTATTATTCTATTATTTTCTACAAATATTTTTTTTATTATTTACTATATTTTGTTTCCTTCTCATTCTCAACTTTTACTTTTTCATGTGATTCCACGTAATTTTTAATATATTCATTTTATTTATTTATTTTAGTTTATTTTTCATTAAGATAATTTTGTGAGCATTATAATTTTAAATTAAAGTAGAATTCATTATTGAATAAGATTATAGTATTACGTTTTTTTTTTTTTAATATTACTAATATTTATAATATTAATATTTTTGTCTCCATCAAATGACATCTTATAGCTAACGATTAACATTGTAGATATTAAAATGTTTTATAGCCATACAAATATTACAATACGTTTCACACTATAAATATTACAAATCTCTCTTAAACTTGATGGGGAGTGATAAAATTATGCCAAGAGAATTGAGGGAGTAATTAATCACCGTTAGCTATAAGATGTCATTTGGTAGTTTTTCGGGGATGAGTTATGTTGGTATAATATTTAATATAAGTAATATCATGTTTCATAATTCGTTGAAGATAAGTTATTCATATATAACTGATATTATAGATTCAATCATAACTGGCATTACATGTATAACTCTAACCAGTTGTCCGATACCCCTAGTAGTTGTCAATATAAGTTGCAACATGATTTTTCAAAATGAAACCAAATTACTGAAAGTACAGAGATGGCTTCTTCACGGATTCTATCGATCGCCAAAAGGATAATCAAGCCCTCTTCTCCTACCCCTTCTTCACATAGACGCCACAATTTATCATTGCTAGATTGTTATGCTCATGGTGATTATGTTTCAATTGTCTTTTTCTACCCTAAGCCAACACTGATGGCTAATAAGATATCCCAACTTCTTCAAGAATCCCTCTCAAAAACATTGACATATTACTATCCCTTTGCTGGGATCTTAAGAGAAAATGCTTTTGTTGATTGCAACGACAGGGGAGCTGAGTTCTTGAACGTCCGTGTCAACTATCGTATATCTGATGTTGTCAATTCATGTGATAGTGACATGAGTGCTCAAAATTGTGTATATCCACAAGGATCTTGGGGCAATAGTAGTTCTTTTGATGGTAGGTTAGTTATGGCTCAACTGACTCATTTCGATTGTGGTGGAGTAGCAGTCAGCGCAAGCTTATGTCACAAGATTATCGATGGATATAGTGCTGGCAATTTCTTTACTGATTGGGCTAGTATAGCTAAAGACCCGAGTTGTGCAAAACCATCTCCTCGGTTCGATGGAGCATCCCTCTTCCCACCCTTTCATAATGCTAGTTCAACCACAGCAGAGGTGAACAACTTACCACACAAAGGACAACAACATTATGTCACTAGAAGGTATAAATCAAATGTAAATTTCGTATCCAATCAAAGACGTATTTGTATCAAAGTTACTTGTCTAATTTCTACTCACACAAACCAACAGGTACCTTTTCCCTGCTTCAACATTGAACTCTCTCAAGGCCAAAATTGATTCAGGAGTATTACGGAATCCTAGTCGGGTTGAAAGTGTATGTGCACTCCTTTACAAATGTGCTGCAGAAGCTGCAAGAAATTGTGTATCATTCCGACCATCAACATTCACACTATTTGCAAACATGCGTCCACCATTGCCCCTCAACACTATCGGAAATGCTCCTGGTTATATTTCCACATCAATAGAAAAGGACGTAGATATGCAGCTACCCAGATTGGTTGCGGAACTGAGGAAAGGGAAAGAAAAGCTCCGCAACAGGTTCAATACTGTTGACCCTAATAAATTGGTGTCTGAATCATTTGAAATAATGAAGGAAGTGCAACAAGTATTTAACAGAGAAGGTTTTGACATCTATAGGTGTAGCAGTTTATGCAATTTTCCTTTCTATAACATAGACTTTGGATGGGGTAGACCACAGAGAGTGAGCGTGTTAATTCCTCCGTGTAACTTCTTTGTGCTAATGGATAATGAAAACCGGGATGGAGGAGTGGAAGCGCTTGTGACGTTAGAAGAAAGTGAGATGACTTTTTTCCAAGGAGACAAACAACTCCTTGAGTTTGCTCGCCCAATATAAATTACATGTCTGCTTTAACGAGTTCCTCCCTCTTCTCCTCTGATGCTCAAATCCCGAAATCTATGAACCCTTGCCTTCTTTTTCTCTTTTGATGTCAATATTCAAGTTTTGATTTAAATCGTGTATACTTCTTCTCCAGATTCATATATCTTCAGTCGAATGTGAGCTCAAAATTTTCGTTCAGTCATAACTTTGAAATAGCCTCGTGAATGGTCGCCTCCTTCTTCAGTTTTCGACTACCCAAACAGAGGCTAAAAAAATGAATTTCTCCATGTATGTATACCTGAAATTCAGTAGTTTATCATCAAATTAAATTCACTCGTGTTTTTCCATTGGTGCAGTTAATTTTCTATTATTTTGTGTACAAACTGGGTTTGAGTATATCCCATGATATGCTATATATCAAAGGGTGATCCTGCCCGATCCACATCTGCATATTCCATGATATGTTCATGGCCTTGATCATCCAAAGTAGTCATTTACGGGGAGTTGACTTTATATATCACAAAATACAAACAGATACATCTCAATAACTATTACAAGGGAAAATCATAAAGGAGTCATTTGGTAGAGTATATAAAAATAATAGTATATACAATTTGATGGTCGGAACTACTATTAAAACATAACATTACACTTCCAATGGGGCTCCAATTCAAGCTAACCTTCATGTATACATTTACATAGTTTCCCA
>JAPFFP010000099.1:5705788-5725838 GCA_026153255.1 Solanum medicagineum
CTGACCCCCTCTTTGCGGGGGCTGCGTTTCATGCCCGCAGGTACTGACGTACAGGTGAGAGACCCACCGACATAGGACCTCCAGTTCAGTGCTAGCACTCTTTTGTTCAGGAGTGAGTACCTGAAGATGTTCGTGCTGCTTGCAGTTTAAAATTGTTTATGTATATGTTCCTTTGTTTCCGATGTCATGTATAGAGGTCTGTGGATACTTGTGGGTAGTATTTGTGTGGGTCTGTATATGTTCGGAGTCTAGTTTTGTATTTTGGATTTTATTAGGCGGCAGGACCGCAGCGGTGATCTTGTCGGCCCGCTTTTTGTATTGTGACTATTATTGTGCATACATGTATACCTATTCTGGGTGTTGGCTGAATTTCCGTGCAGGTGGTTTAGTCAGTAAAACAAAGGAAACTCTGCCGGATTTTCTGTAGGATTGTTAAGCCTGTAAGGTGATAATTGTGATTTAGTATTCGGATTAGTGCCTAGTCGGCACTAGTCAAGGCCCCGGGGTCGGGTCGTGACAATAATAAAGGATTAAGTTAGTCAATAAATTAAAATTTCAAGAAAATTGATTTAATTGATTTTGTCGGTACTTCTAATATGGAGAGTCAAATAAGATGCAATGTTAAAGTTTGAATGGAGGAGTTCAATTATAGACGCTTAGTGAAATAATTTATAATTTATTATGATACGATAATCATTTATTTGCGAACTAATATCGTAATAATTGATAGCCTCTATTAATATATTTTTGGTTCTTGCTATGCCTGACTAATTAACTAGTTTTGAGAAAAAGATGTCTAGAAGAAATTATTTTGTTGATCTTTTGGAAGAAGTAAAATCATGGTCTTAATTATTGATTAAAATACCGATTTGAAAATTTTTTAATGAATGAGAATAATAATCATTTTTTGATATTAAAAGATTTTAATTGCTCCTTAATGTGATTTTTATTATTATTTGAAATTAGACTCTTTATTTTTTAAAAAAAGTTTTAGCATTAAGGGATTTCAATAGATTTTATTACTCCTAAATACCTTTGAGTGATATTTCTCCATGACTACTCCTCTTCTTCTGAAGTTGGTGATAATAGGAGTCTTCCTGAAAAAAGAAAATTCCTCAAGTTTTCTCATATTCCTGCCCACATAAGTCACTGGCTAAAAAAGTTAGTCAGAAAATAGTGGAAGATTGGAGTCTTGGATTCCTCCACCATAAATGAGGTTGTTGAGAGATTCAAGAGATCAGTAATACTTTCTGATTCTAGTTTTGTATATATTAGTAAATATTACCTAACTACACATATTCTTTTACCTTATTTATTATATTCTTCCCTATCGTATCAAAATATTTCAAAATTTTCTATTTCTCCTTCTAAAAACCTCCCACGTGAATACATAATTTCTTGCTCAAATTCTTCCAAATTTAAAACATATTAACTTCCAGACTTCACTCCCCTAATTTTTAACCTAAAATCACGAAGACGGTTGTCAAATTTGAATTTCAAATTTACCATATCTCTTTTTCTGTCTATGCTCTTCGACTTTGCAGTGTACGTTCGTCTTCTTCGTCATCTTGTTTTTTCTATTTTTGATAATTCATGAACAATGCTCCTTCTTCAGTATTGGGATTACCCAATTACCAAAGTTTGATCGTACATATGACTATGAAAATCTTGATTGGGTAGAGAATAGATCAAAGAAAATTCATGATCAAGTATACATGAAGAAATTGAAGAAAATTGTAACATCTACTCCAACTGTCAAAGTGCAGAAAAACCTCAAAAAAGAGGTAGTTGATTACCCAAGATATTATTACTTTTTATACAATTTTTTGGGTTATTTTTCTGTATTGAATACAACAATTTCAATATTGCACTTTGATATATGTAAAATTTTGTATCAGCTACATCAGTTCATGATACAATATTGTGAATCTATTTACTTTTTGAATCAAATGATATAAAATTAGGTTATATATCCATTTTTTGTATCAAGTACAATAGAGAGGATACATAATTATATGAAGAATTTTTTTATTTTTGTATCTAATACATTGTTGTGATACAATAATTGTGTCTTTCTGTTTATTTTTTTCAAATACAAATATTCATGGCTGAAAATATCTTTTTTTTGGTATCTAATGAACTGTTGTGATATAATAATTATGTACTACTGTTTATTTTGTTTCAATACAATCATTCATGATACAAAAATTAAGTTATGTGCACTATTTTTGTATAAATTGAATGAACTATGCTTATACACAGTTATTGAATACAATATATGTGTTTACGTGTATTTTTTTCAAATACAATCAGTCATGACACAAAAATAAGTTATGTTCAATTGTTATATCAAGTATAACAGAAGAGTCTGATTTTGTATCTGATTTTAATCAATTCTTTTGTATTGTTGGTAACTAATATCACTTTTCCAAATACCTGAATGCTGCAACAATATAGACACATTCATCATGCATCAAAATTGCAAGATGACATCGATATTTATTTTTCTACATTCATTTGCAAGTTTTTTTTTTTTTGAATCATGGAAAGAAGTTGCGAACCTACCCTTTTCTTTTGAATTTTGAAAGGCTGTTACAAATGAAAAAGTTTCACATAAATTAGATTTACATGATTTTAGGGATAAATCACAATTTACTTCCCCTTTTCGCTCAACTAAAAATGTTAATTAATGAATTGTAATTTTTGTATCAGTCTGAGATTTAATTTATTCGTGCTTCTTAAAAATTGAGGGATCTTTTGTAAAATTTAAAAGACTAGGAATAGATGGTAATTATTATTTTACAGTATGTGATTTATAAAATTTATCCTTTATATTATCAGATGATCATGTGAGTTTACGATTCTGGTATTGTGATCTGCTGCATGTATTAGTTTTACAATCTAACAATTGGTATCAGAAGTCTTCTTACATATCACTGATAATATTATAAGAATGCATTCTTTTGACAAATTTTAATCAAATGTACAACACCCGAAAAATTATCAAAATACCCCTAGAAAAGAGATATGTGCATAACGCGTCTTCCCATACTCTGACGGCAAATCCGAGGCCAAAAATGCAATCAGCATGAATTATGTGGTGTGCATAAATTCCAGTGAGAGTGCACGACAGGAGTCCATGCGCACCTGTTGCGGAGTTAGACTTAGACTTGGTTCCAATATTTTCTACACGGTTAGAAGACTCAATCAGAGAATTTTCAATGAAAACTCCCAAAAATTGGCCAAGTCCGTGTCGTGGACCCCCAAACCTGAGACGAACATTTTTTCAATTTTCATGAGAGGTATTTCAGACATTTTCCAACCCCTCCTAAACTTAAAACACGTTGAAAAAATGGGTCGATTTGAGAGTAAATAGGGTTTTAATTCCCATTCCTAGGTCATTCTAAGTTCTTAACAAAGACTAGGGCTAAAGAGAAGAGAAGAGGAGCGAGAATTCGAGAGGATTAAGAAGAGTTCCTACGAGCTAGATTGAGTATCAAAGCTTCATACCAGGTATGTAAGGCTAATCTAAAGCATAAATTATTCTTTCATGTGACCCATTGATGGTAATAGAGGAGTTTAGAGTTCCATGAATCTATATATATGTTTTTTCAGTATTTTATTGAAAATTATATACACATTACATGTATTTTCATATGTTGATGATCATTATAAACTCGATTCCCTGAATTAAATATTTTTCATGACTGATTGTATAACCCTATATGTTATTTTATGAAAGCATGCATGAATGAACCTAGGGATGGAGTCTAGAGCCTTGACTTAAGTATGCTGATTGTGATTGTGATGTGGGTATGATGTTGAGTTAATAGAGCTTGATGATCCCATGAGTATTCATAATTGAATTCTAGAGTTTTGTCTAATTTCCATCCACGTAATGATTAATTGCAGTCCTTGAGCTATTAAATAAGAACTGAGTTGAAGAGATGATTGGCCGAAAGGCCTAATTGAGTTGAGTTAATGAGATGATGAGAGTCTCTACGAGGCTAATCTAGATGATCGATTAAGATGAGGATCTTATGAGCAGTGAGTCTTGGGAGGAGTATCGAGCACCAAAATGAATAAGAGTAAATCCAACTAACACATATTAATTGCGTCACCAAGCGTAGGTGAGGATAGTACCATTACATTGAGGTTCCCTCTTGAGTTAAATACCCTGAAATCAATAGAGGACTTGTTGAGGCTAAATCTCTAGTGGATCTGATTCGTTCTTTACTTGGCAAGTACGGGACGACTATGGCAACATCAGTTAGATTATTGTACAGTCATTGGCTCATATGTGAGTATTGTCGGATAAGAGAAACTCCCAGATAGGTTCCATACTGATAGTACTTTGAGTTGAGTTGAGTTGACTTAAGTTGAGTTGATTGATGAGGTCTGATTGATATTGATGGGTCATTTGTCTACTTTTTATTCTTGCTTTAGATAGACATTTGACATTATGGTTGAGTATCTTTTAAGTTGATATTATTTCTATATTATTCTACCTGTATCTGTTTCATTCAGCCATTTTACATACTCGTACATTCGATGTACTGATGTTCCCTTTGGACTGCATCATTTTATGATGCAGAGGCAGGTACTAGAGATCATCAATAAATGCATCGTTGAGGATCTATCGCAGTCAGCTGAGTTGGTGAGCCTACTTTACTTCGAAGGATCATTATTTTATTCTCATCTAGCTTTCTAGAGTTAGACTTGAGTTTGCTTTATTTCATTTGAGGTAGCCATGGGTCTGTCATTGGTACCATTTGATAGTGATAGATGCTTCATAGACTAGATTTGAGTTATTGATGTTGAAATTTTGTTGAGCTAGTTTATTCCATACTAGCCTATTTATTTGATATGATATTTGAGACTTAGACTATCCATCTCTTACCATCATAGTCTTCCACTGATTTTCTTAAGTTATATTGAATGAATGAATGTGATGAGGCCAAGTGGTTCATTTAGTAATAGTCTTTGAGTACCGGCCACGTCTAGGGTGCCTTCCCAAGGCGTGACAAACTTAGTATAAGAGCATAGAGTTCAAGTGTTCTAAGGAATCTATAAAGTTGTGACTAGTAGAGTCTTATTTGTGGGTGTGTTGTGCCCCACACTTCATAAGCAGAAGTCTACAGGACATAAGGAATAGTTACACTTCTTTCATGATGTGATTCGTGCAATAGAGTTAAAACGCTATGAAAACTCTCTTCTAATTTGTGCTCCACACATTGCAGAGTTGTGATCATGCCTCCTAGAAGAGACGTGAAAGGTATAGGGCATCATCCCAGGTAAAATGTTAACCCACCTGCGCCTCAAGGACATGAGGAGCCCATGTATCCAGCTGTCCCTGTTGAACAACCCTCACAAGCTGAGATTTTAAATACTGAGCTTTACCAGGCTATCCAAACTCTAGCCCAGGCTGTTACAGCACCTACTGCAACGCAAGGAGCGGGTAGACAGGATGCATAATACACATCTAGAGTTTGAGAATTCTTGAGAATGAATCCGCCTGAGTGTATAGGTTCTACATCCAATGAGGGTCCTGAGAACTTCGTGGAGGAGCTTTAGAAGATGTTTCCAGTTATGCATGTGCCTGATATTGATAGAGTTGAACTTCCTGCCTACTAGCTCAAGGGTGTGGCCAGGTTGTGGTTTGACTAATGGAAGAAGGGTAAAAGAGAGAAAGCCCCATTGCTGACTTGGGCAGCGTTCGAGGAAGCTTTCTTGGGGCATTTCTTTCCAAGAGAATAGAGAGAAGCCAAGGTACGAGAGTTTTTTATTCTGAAACAGGGCTCTATGACTATACAAGAGTATGGGTTTAAGTTCACCTAGCTATCTTGCTATGCTCCGAATATGGTTGCTAACATGAGGGGGATAACGGAGATGTATGTTGATTGGATAAACATAGGCCAAAGAAAGATAGAAGGGGAGCTATGTTTGTGAGCAACATGGACATCGGAAGGTTGATGACTTATGTGCAACAACATGATGAGGTAGAGGGCCAAGACATCCAGCCATGACAGGCTAGTGTGGCTCAAGGTTCACAGGGTAAGCCACCATGTGGAAAGTGTAATGTGTTACACTTGGATGTATGTCATGACGAGAGTGATACATGTTTCAAGTGTGGCCAAATAGGTCATTTCTAGAGAGAGTGTCCAAAGTGGACTGATCGGGCTCAATCTGTTGCACTAGCCCCGCCAGCTAAAGGAACCCAGAAAGGTACTACGTCAGATGCAAGCGAAGCTATCAACTGTTTATATGCCATAAGTAGTCACCAAGATTAAGAGAACTCCCCAAATGTTGTGATGGGTATAATTCGAGCCTTTACTCATGATTGTTATGCTTTGATGAATCCTGGTGCCACATTGTCATTTGTAACTCCTTATGTCGCTAGTAGATTTGATATAACTCTAGAGAGTCTTCTTGAATGCTTTGATGTTTGTACTCTAGTGAATGAGTCTATTCTAGCTGAGAGAATCTATAGAGATTGTGTAGTGTCCATCCATCATGAGGATACTCTTGTTGATTTGGTTGAGTTAGAGATGATTGATTTTGATATGATCCTAGGCATAGATTAGCTCCACGCCTGTTATGCCTCCAGTGATTGTAGAGCCCAAACCGTCAAGTTCCAATTCCAGAATAAACCGGTTCTAGAGTGGAAGAGTGTTTCTTTGTGCCTAAGGGAAAGCTTATCTCCTATCTTAAAGCCAGAAATCTAACTTACAAAGGTTTTATCTATCACCTCGTAGAGTTAAGTCTGGTGACGTTGAGCCTCCTACTCTAGAGTAAGTCCGATTATGAATGAATTTCCTGAAGTGCTTCTTGAGGATCTACCTAGAGTCCCTTCTAATGGAGAGATTGACTTTGGGATTGATTTCTTCCGGATACCCAACCTATCTTAATTCCACCTTATAGGATGGACAAGCAGAACATACAATTCAGACACTAGAAGACATATTGAGAGCCTGTGTCCTTGAATTTAAAAGAAATTGGGATGACCACCTACCATTGATTGAATTTGCATATAGTTACCATGTGAGTATTCAGATGGCTCCCTGTGAAGCTTTGTATGGAAGAAGATATTGATCACCAATTGGGCGGTTTGAGGTTGGAGAGGCCGAGTTGATTGGACCTGATCTTGTCCATCAGTCAATGGAGAGGGTAAAGGTCATTAAAGAAAGGTTGAAGACTGCACAGAGTTACCAAAAATCATACATCAATGTGAAGAGAAGAGACTTAGAGTTCGAGATAAATGATTGGGTATACTTGAAATGTCACCCATGAAGGGTGTCATAAGATTTGGGAAGAAGGGGAAATTGAGTCCTCTCTATATCGATCCCTATTAGATTGTGAAGAGGATTGGGAAGGTTTCTTATGAGTAGAGTTGTCTTCCAAGCTAGACGTAATTCATCCAATATTCCACATCTCGATGTTGAAGATACACTTGGGAGATCCTTCATTGGTGATCCCTATTGAGAGTGTTAGAGTAAAAGATAGTTTGTCCTATGAAGAGATTTCAATCCAAATCCTTGATCATCAGGTTCAGAGGACCAAAAAGATTGTCTCAATCAAAGTCCTGTGGAGAAATCAATTCATTGAAGAAGCCACATGGGAAGATGAGGAAGAGGTGAGAGCTAAATACCCGCATCTATTCGTTCCTGATGATGAGAATGTTGAAGGTAATGTCCTTACTCTTGACTTAAATTCATTTGTCTATTCCTGAGTCTGAGTAGAGATTGTTGAGATTGATGAAGAGTCGATAGTTTGATTGATGGATTATTGAGAAGAGTAATCCTGATTATATTTGTCCCTTGATGTCTACCTTTACTCATCATTCGAGGATGAAAGATTCCAAGGGAGAGATGATATAACACCTGATAAAATTACCAAAATATCCCTACAAAAGAGATGTGTGCATAACACATCTTCCTAAACTCTGATAGCAAATCCGTGACCGAAAATGCGATCAGCATGAAAAATTATGTAGAAAAATGGTCTCTGTTAATTTTTAGAGCAACCAGATCAAAAGATAATTTTTCAATGCGAAAACGATTTTCAGTGAGAGTACGCGACAGGTATATGACAGGTGTGCGACGAGCACCTACCGCGGAGTTACATTTTGACTTGGTTCCAATATTTTCTATGTGGCCAGAAAACTCGATTGGAGAATTTTTGATTAAAAAAACCCCAAAAACTTGGCCAAGTCCGTGTCGCAGACCCCCTAAACCCGAGACGAACATTTTTTTAGCTTTTGTGAGGGGCATTCCAGACCTTTTTCATCCCCTTGTTAACTTAAAAGACGATCTATATGGATCATTTTGACCATAAAAAGGGTTTTAATCCCCATTCCTAAGCCTTTCCAAGTTTTTAACAAAGATTAGGGCTAAAGAAAAGAGAAGAGGAGCGAGAATTAGAGAGGATTGAGAAGAGTTCCTACGAGATTGAGTACCAAAGCTTCATACTAGATATGTAAGGCTAAACTAAAACATGAAATTGTTCTTCCATGTGCCCCATTGATGGTAATAGAGGAGATGAGAGTCCCATGAGTCTATACACATGTTTTGTTGAATGTTTTCTTAAAAATTATATATGCATTACATGTATTTTAATATGTTGATGATCATCATAAATTTGATTTCCTGAATTAAATACTTTTCATGAGTCATTGTATAATCCTAGAAGTTATTTTGTGAAAGCATGCATGAATGAACCTAGGGATGGAGTCTAGAGCCTTGACTTGAGTATGTTGATTGTGATTGTAATGTGAGTATGATGTTGAGTTAATAGTGCTTGATGATCCCATGAGTATTCATAATTGAATTCTAGAATTTTGTCTAATTGTCTTCCTCGTAATAATTAATTTGATTCCTTGAGCTATTAAATGAGAACTAAGCTAATGAGATGATTGAGATGATAGGCCGAAAGGCCCAATTGAGTTGGAGTTAATGAGATGATGAGAGTCTTTATGAGACTAATTGAGATGATGAGAGCCTCTACGAGGCTAATAGAGATGATCGATTGAGATTGAGTCTTGGGAGGAGTATTGAGCACAAAAGTGAGTAAAACTAAATCCAATTACTCGTACTCATTAACTACGTCGCCAAGCGTAGGTGAGGATAGAACCATTACATTGAGGTTCCTTCTTGAGTTAAAGTCGCTGAAAGCAATAGAGGACTTGTTGAGGCTAGATCCCTATAGGATCTGATTCATTCTTTACCTAGCAAGTACAGAACGGTGGTGGAAACATCAGTGGGATTGTTGTATAATCACTGGCTCATAAGTGATTATCGTCCGATAAGAGAAACTCCCAGATAGGTCCCACACTGATAGTACTCTAAGTTGAGTTGAGTTGAGTTAAGTTAAGTTCATTGATGAGGTTTGATTTGATGTGTCATTTGTCTACTCTTTGTTCTTACTTTAGATAGACATTTGATATTCTGATTGAGTATCTTTTGAGTCGATATTATTTTTATATAATTACTTGTATCTGTTTCATTCACCCATTTTACATATTTGTGCATTCGTCGTATTGACGTCCCCTTTGGACTGCATCATTTTATGATGTAAAGGCAGGTAATAGAGATCGTCAACAAGCGCATCGTTGAGGATCTATCGCAGTCAGCAGAGTTGTTGAGCCTCCTTTACTTCGGAGGATCATTATTTTATTTTCATCTAGCTTTCTAGAGTTAGACTTGAGTTAGCTTTATGTTGTTTGAGGTAGCCATGGGTCTGTAACTGGCACCATTTGATAGTGATAGAGGCTTCATAGATTAGAGTTGAGTTATTGATGTTGAGATTTTGTTGAGCTAGTTTTTTCCATACTAGCCTATTTATTTGATATGATATTTGAGACTTAGTCTATCCACCTCTTATTATCATAGTCTTTCGCTGATTTTGTTAAGTTATGTCGGATGAATGAATATGATGAGGCCAAGTAATTCGATTGGGGACTAGCAATAGTCTCTGAGTGTCAGCCAAGTCTAGGGTACCATCCGGGGCGTGACAAAATTTGTATAAAGCATGTTGTTGTGTATTAAAACTGATTTTTGTTCAATTTAGTGTTTAATAAGAGATTAAACAACAACTATATATTTTGAAAAACAGAGAAATGACCAAGATATAGCAATGTAAAGTTTTCACTCATTTTTGATATACAATCAGAGAAAAACACATATTGTACCTCGAAATACATGTCAAATCCCGAAGTCGACTTCACCACAACATTTCTTGAGAAAATCATAGTCACGTAGCCTTTTGAATCACTCAAATCAAATTAAAAATGAGCTTGGAATCGCAGTTCGAAGTTGAAGGAAATATATAAATATTTCTCTGGAAACAAGCATACACATAGATAGTGGTACAACAGCCGCATCTCTGCCGCGTGGCTCCCAAAAAAAATCTGAAGTGATCGTTACCCATTTTTGGTAAATCAATTCTAATGGTAATGATTGTCAGTAATGGTTGATGGTTGTTATGACAATAGTGATTGATGGTGATGATTATAAATGATAACCTAAGAATAATTGTAGTTGAAGATGACAATCGTGGTAGTGAGCAACAACGACAGCAGTTGATAATAATCTGTCAATGTTGTAGCGGTGGATGAATAGAGTGATTGAACTATCATATTTGTTGAAATATTCACGTAAACATTTCAAAGCTAGTTATATTTTATTACAGATCTTTATCATTTCACATGTATTCAAACTGATTAAGTGGTTGAAATATTTGAAAAACAAATACATTTAATATTTAAGATCTTAATTGATTAATACCTAGACCTACCAAACAAATTAACATCGGATTATGACTAAGACTTTCATTGAGTGCTAATACATGTGAGGTGATTTTGTACTTAGTTGGACAATCTATTTAAATACACAAATTTGTTTTTTAAAAATCATCCTAAATGAAGAAAAAGTATTGAATTGGTATTTAGTGATTAAATTCTTTTCATTCATATCATGGTTGGATGGCCACTTCATTGGAAAGTAGCTGAGATTTCTTCAAAGTCTAGGAGATTTTGTCAAACCAATGCCAAGCTGGGGTATCCCTGGAAATTGTTAATTTTCTATTTTTTATAATTAGTACAGCAACGCACGTTGAGAAATTTAATAGTTTGATGGAAGATTATTTTAGTTAGCAGCAATATGTTGATGATATTTATTAAAAGATGTTACACTTGTAAACATCCAATTACTATTCATTGAATAACTCAAAACTAAAACAAATTAGATTTTGTACATTTTGCGCACCAAATCTGATGTGACATGCCACATTATAATATGTCATTTACTGGCAGAGTTACAAATTTGACGAAGAGTGTATATAACTCAAATATGTGCATAAACTAACATATATCGAAAGGATAAAATATATGCATCTAATGGACCCAATCAGCTCAAGAAAATATTTAACTTTATATATCATATAATTTTTCGACAAATAATATGCACCAGACTATCCTTAGCTTAAGGTGGTTTAGCCCATGATGTCATTTAACACCCCATATTATATGTCAATTGGCTTGAACTTTTTAAAAATGAGGTAAATAAATTTTTTAATGAGAACAGTGAAAACAAGTTACATAAGTGACCTTCCAAGTTCATTATCTCCTTCAAACCTACCTACCAACTACCCCAACTCCCATCTCCCTGCCATCCTCGAACTCCCGCTCCGCACCCTATTCCTCCCCAAAAGTGTTTCGCTATATCATATTTAAATATTTTTGGATAATTTTTTTCATTTATGTATCAAATAAAAAAAATCACTTATTTTATAAGAAAATGTAATTTTTTTTTTAAAAAAAAAAGGTACCAAACTCACCCCAAGCTAATGCGCATTTTTCATTCCTAATGACTTTTAGCCAGCTTAGCGCCAACTTTCTATTTTTTAATAATAAGATTCGATCATGCGTTCCTTAAACTTATCAAGATTTTAAAGCTGATTTTTTTCCTATTATTAAAATTAAGCTGGAGTTAAATTAATATATTCATTAAGTTTACTATTATTACAAATGATTCTTTCCGGCTATGGATCACGAGAGAGAGAATATATTTTAATTAATGATGGTTCGAGCATGTAACAATATAAAAAGTCCTTTCTCATACACAAAATTATAGAAACCAACAACATATTTCATATCTTCCAGATTATCAGTGCCTTTTCATTTCGTTTTTCTCAAAAACCAATCTTAAGAATTTCAATTAAATCTGGTAAGTGAAATTAATCACTCAATTATTTGTTACCCGCGAATTTTAACTATGCTTTTAATTACTCTACTTGATCAAACTAATTAATATAAGTTTTCTCCAGTACCACTCCAAGTTGCTATGGCAATAATATCTATTCCCAGCAGCACCACAATGTTTCCAATGCCTCAACAAGTAGTGAGACAAAATAGAGAGGTAATTTCCCGTATAATCCAAAACTTCTAAGTAACTAATATGAAGAAATATTCTTCATTCTAATAAATGTACATTTTTGGTTGTGATCAGGTTGTTATGGCTGAGGAAATGGGCTGCGCCAGAATGCTCACCTTGAATCGGCCTAACAATTTAAATTATATATCGCGCGAAGTGGTATATATCGATCTATATACTATCAAGAATATATATATATATATGTATATTTAAAAGTTCACTTGATTATAGAATTTCGTTTATATTAGGCATTAACGCTGGGGCAGAAATTTGAGAAATATGAGAATGATGATAATGCTGAATTTGTAATCATCAAGGTAAATACTAGTTATTTACAAGTATCTAATTTTACTTTTTTGCTTAATTCTTACTAGTTGTTTGCACATATATATAGGGAGCTGGTCGTACTTTTTCTGCTGGTGGGGACTTGCATATGTTCTATGATGGACGAAACACAAGTAACTAGCTAGTTCAAAAGATTTCTTTTTTTTTTAAACATGTACTCGATGTCAAGTCAAACTCACGATCATACATATTTTCAGGGGATTCTTGCCTTGAAATTACTTATAGAATGTATTGGCTTTGCTACCACATTCATACTTACAAGAAACCGCACATCGCTTTAGTCCATGGAATGTCAGTGGGAGGAGGTGCATCCTTGATGGTTCCCATGAAGTTTTCTGTTGTGACGGAGAAAGCGGTATGCTCAGATTTATTTTACTTATAATTACAGATGTGTTAGTATCAAGCGCTTACTATTATGCCAAAAGTTATAGCTGATAGCAAATGACGACTTTATTTCTTAACCAAGTCCTGCACACGTCATGGCTCTGACACGGGCTCCCAGGCCCATGATGGAGCTTGCCATAGGCAGGATGTTGGCATTACCCAACAAGATGATACGATTGTATAAACTAATTCTTGTGTGATCCAACTTTGCAGTTTTGTTCCACTCCTGAAACAAATATAGGGTTCCATCCAGACTGCGGCTTCTCATACATGCTTTCGCGTCTTCCAGGTCGACTTGGTAAGCGCTTAACAAGGACAATGTAAAAGAGAGACTGAATGAAGTATATGATGTTACCTACATTGTGTATGTATAGGGGAATACTTGGGATTAACAGGGGAAAAACTAAGGGGTAAAGAAGTGGTTGCTGCTGGACTAGCCACTCATTTTGTTCCTTCACAGGTAACGCTAGTTCCTTTTCATCAGAAATTTATCATACACTACCACCAATAAAGTATTTTTATAAGCAACACGACAGAGGCTTTAACAACTTTAGATGCAACAAATCTATTGGAGGGCAGTAACCTCCCTCAATGCCTTTTGAGCCTGAGTCTAAGCTTGTTGCACAAGTTTTGCCTAGTACAGTTTACCCAATGTGCACAACTTGTAGAGTTCTCACTCGAAAGATAGAAGTTGTAGAGACTACAAATTTTTTTGGAGTTCAGAAAATCTATATATGATAGAATATGCAATATCGTTATCAGCTTTCAAATTTTGCAATGTTTGAAGACTGAATATAATTTTCTGCTTATACAATTATTTTTTTCAAATGACAGAAATTATTTCAGTTAGAGAAGCGTTTGCTGAGCATAAAAAGTGGTGATGAGGATAGTATTAGGACTGTCATCAATGAGTTTTCCTCCAAAGTTCACATAGATGAAAGAAGTATCTTGAACAAGTAATGTATCTGAATTATTATTAATTTTTTTAACTTTTGCTTTAAGATGAGATATTAAAAGTAAACGTTTTATTTATTTATTTTTCAATTCACGTGTAGGTTGTCCATAATCAACGAGTGTTTCTCCAAGGATTCTGTTGAGGAAATTATTGAGTCATTTGTAAGAATTAATATGCTACTCCTTTGTTCTAATTTATTTATTACTTGCTACTTTTAAAAAGCAAAATGTAGGATGCATAAGGAAATACTAATGTTATTTCATACTATGTTAAAGGAAATTATAAATTTACTTTAACTTACAACAACATACCCATTGGAATCTCACAAGTGGAGTCCGAGGAAGGTAAAATATACGCAGAACTTAATTACCACTATCTCATAGAGATATAGAGGCTGTTTCCGGGAAGCCTCGTCTCAAGAATCAAGCCTCATAAGTACAAAATACTAGATATGAAAAAAAAAGAACAAAAAGAGGAAGAACGACGAATAATGAAAAAGCAAATGATAGAATGTACATACGAAAAAAATAACAGTAAAAAAGTAACAAAAAGAAGTAACAAATATAAGATGGATAATGACAACACCGGATAAAATCGACTACTCCTACTGACTTACTATATTACAAGGTCAGACATCATTCTACCCGTACTAATCTATTGGTCTACTACCTTAATACGCGACCTTCACTCCTTTCTATCTAAGAACATGTCCTCGGTGAGATGAAGTTTCAAATCTTATCTGATCACCTTCCCACAATACTTCTTTGGTCTACCTCTACCCCTCCGAGTAACCCCTAACTCCATCATGTTTTTCAATACATAAACAAAAGGTAAATTACATGACATTTAGAATTATGTTTCTAATTACATATTGGCATATAAAATGAAAGATGTAGTAATATTAGGCTAGACAAATGATGAATATGGTTCATAACATAACTTTTTGCCTACTTTAACTTTTCAGGAAGCTGAGGCAAGTAAAAAAGGAAATGATTGGATTATGCCAGCGCTTAAAAGCCTAAAGAAAGCGTCTCCAACGGCACTAAAAATAACATTGAGATCGGTAATAAGTCTTTTATTATGTGTTTTAAACAAGAAAAAGAACAACAAAAAAATTATTTTATGGACAAAAAGAAAAAGACATTTACCTTTTTTTTCCTAAATTATATTTAGATACGAGAAGGAAGGACACAAACCATATCTGAATGTTTGAGGAGAGAATTCAGGATTTCAATGAACATACAACGAACCATAATATCTGGTGATTTCTATGAGGTAAATTTTTCAAATTAATTGAAGTACACTTAATTTGCTATTTTTATTTTAAGTCTAAAGAAAATGTATTCATTTATTTATAAAGGGCATAAGGGCTCGCGTAATTGACAAGGATAAGTCTCCAAAGGTATGCACTTTTAATTTCTTTCTTTGGATTAATTACATAATATTTCTCCAATGTTGAATAATGATAATTTTTTTATTAAAATATTACTGATAATTTTTATTATTTGTTTAAATTTATAGTGGAACCCTTCAACTCTTGACAAAGTACACGATGAACAACTCGAGTTGATATTTAAGCCATTTGAACATGACTTGGAACTTCAAATTCCAAAAGAAGATGAATGCAGGTTTAAATGAAGTCTTTATACAAAAATAGATTTTGCAATATTATTGAAGAAGTTTGTTAATCAGTCTTTAATCTTGCATTTGATCTATATACAACAGGTGGAGAGGAAAATATGAAAATTCGAGATATTGTCGTCCCAACAAAGTGAACATTCAAAAGGTGTCCCCATCAACATTTCGTGAAAGTGTCCTTGTGTAATTTATTTTTTGTTATTAGTAACATACAACCAAGTATATATTTATTTGCTTCCAAACGTACACGCAAGTGTACATAATCGTCAAGTAATACAGTGATTTGAAGAAGTCAGATCTAGCGATTCCACATGAATTTAATTTTATGGTTATCAAATTCTAGTATTATCGATCAATTATTAATCAAGCAAGTGTTTTCAAGGCAAGTCTATATATTCTAAGTTCTAACAATTATAGTAGTTAAGCAATAGAACAATTAAGTGAACAATCACACGAGTATGTTCTAGCACAATGATATATAATCTAAGTTGTAACAAGTCAAGTCAATATTCATGCGACTAACCATAACCCATGAACAAGGGTGTTTACCCTCTCATATTCATAGCAACCTTTAAAGGGTAGTTATTGTGCCTAGAAACGTGTGAGAAAGATGAAAAGAATTAAAAATCAAAAGATTCTACGGTTCAATGTGCTTCTAGTAAAAACGTCTTAGGGGTATATTTATAATGGTGGAAAAAACTTAAGAAGAATTGTCCCCCAATCAAAATCGGACTATCTGAAAAGTAGACATCAGACCAGCTTTCACCTTGATGTGTTGGGCACCACTGAGCACAACTGTACGTGTTGCTCTACGGCTTAGCCAAATTTTGTCTTTGCCTTTTTTCCCAGACCATCGCAGTGAATCGTACCGCTCTGGGCATCATCTTCTTGATCAGGGACTTGGAGAGTTTCTTGACCTCTTCATCAGTGTAATTTAAATCAAATGAAATTGAAGAAATGTACTTACTTGGCAACATTTAAAGATGGAGCAGAGAAGAAATTGATCATTAGCAAGAAGGCATGTAGCGGCATGCCAAATTTGATTTTTTCTATTTTTTTTGGGAGTGTGTGTGGGGTGGGGAAGGGGGGGAATATTTGAAATTTTTTTGAGCACTTATACTAGTCCATAACCATGATTTTTAACTTAACTTTTGACTTAAAAAGAGCTAGAGACGTTGTGGAGCCGGAGAAAATGATTTTATCTTTTCTCCTTGATATTTATTTATTTTATATTTTTTTTTATGCTTGATTATAAGTTATTCATGCCTACCGAGCTAAATTTCGCATTTTAAGATTATGGTAATTTCATGTTGTGCTATGAACTTAAATTGACTTGTTAAGATAGTTTTTGCAGTATTGTGGCTCGTGTAGTTACTTAATTACTTTTTTCTGAGTTTAAAACTCTTTGATTATTTGACACCTTTCAAATATTATTTATGGTTCATAAATTGAACTCCGGAGAGAATTTGAATGTGTAATAAGAAAAGAGTAGAGCTTGCTTGTGAACCTCATGGGAAAAGAGGAACTATTAACTAACGTGGATAAAAAAATATACATGTTAGCTTGCTTAGTTGATATAGATGGCATAGGAAAAATTGTTTCAATGAATGTTTTAAGATGCAAAATTACAAAATATGTCAACATCTTGAAATATTTACACTTTTTAGTTTTTATTTACAGTTATGTCATATTATGTATTTTGTTTCTTTTTTATATATTAAGTACAAAGACAAATTCTTAATGCAAAGATGTCATATTTTATATGAAAAGTTATATATTTTGTGTTTATTTTTTTTGGTTTGAAATAAAAGTAATTAATGGCTAGAATGACATATGTCAGAGAATAGATTTTTTAATGGTTTATTTTCTTCACTTTTGAATGTACTTATGACATATTCTGTTTCAAAAGTTATCTATTCTTCGTTTATTTTATTCTTTTTGTTGTTGGAAACAAGACTAATAAATGGTAAAATGACAACTTATCATTTTGTGGTTTATCTTCTTCCATTTTGTATGTACTAACTTACATCAAATTTTATATATAAATAAAAATTAAGACTTTTGATCGGGTCGTGTAGTTTTAAACAAACAAAAGGTAAATGATTACCTGAGAATAAAAAGTCATTACTTTACTTTTTATGTTTCCAAAGTCTGCTAAATATATTGATCTTTTCATTTACTTTGGTTAAAAAGATTTTGACTTTTCCATTAATTGAAGAAAGACCTTCCGTCTTCCTTCTTCATCTTTTTACTCTTCATCTATGAAATATAATTTTGGTTTCAATCTTCTGTCTATTCATCTATCTCCTGTACTTTTCTGTATTTTTCTTTTGTGCGCAATTGGTGTTTCTTCTCCGACATGACAATATTTGGAGAGAAAACCCCTGTTATAAAAAGTTCCTGTTTAAATGTAGACACTATTGATTTGGCTGATTCACTCATGGTATGCTCAAGACTGAAATTTAATCTTGATTTATTTACTCCATCTCCAATACGGGATAACCCTCTAAATGGTCGTAACCCCAGCGTCATTGTTGTAGAGTCCTAGAAAAAAAAAGAAATTCGTAGAAGGTGCGCCAATATCCTTAAAGGGGAAAGGAAAAGAGAAAGTTGATTTACCCAAGGATTCTCTATCACCAATGCAGGACAAGCTTCAAGATGGACATAGCCTTAACGTCATTGTTATTGAGTCCTCGAAAAAAAAATTTCGGAGAGGGTTCTTCGAAATTCTTGAAGAGAAAAGAAAAGGAGAAAGTTAATTTACCAAGGACAGTGATTTCAAGGACGAATTACCAATTATGAAAAGATATTGTTTGAATCAGGAAACCAATTCCGCAAATGTGAAAGGCAAGGTACCGCATTATCTTTTTGTTGAAACTTATATTTTGATACATAACTTTAGATTTGTTTTTAAAAAACACACATAATTGTCTTTTTTTTATAGTCTCAGGGTGTTGCATCTTCTAGAGTTGATGATGGCCAAGGCACGAAGCCTAAGAAGGCGAGGAAGAAAAATGTGAATAAAAGTTCAAAAGTGTGTAATTCTCCTTTTTCGTTTTTTTAGATTTTTTGTTTTTCTTTTATATTTATAAACAATATTTTTTTATATTTCAGTGTTTATGTTGGTTTTGGGTATTTGAATTTATGGATATGTTGAATATGCTGGTGATGTTGTACAATTTATAGATGTTATATGTCATTTGAAAATTGATATATAGGTTTGTTTGTTTCATTTTTGGTTAAATTTATGTCAGGTTTTGTGTTTGCAATTGGTGATATGATTGATTGAATATGCACAATAATTTTATTTTTTGATTTTTATTTGGGTTAAATTATGTTAGCAAGTTGGCCGTTAAGTAGTTTTATTGTTGATTACCAAATTTTTGATTGATTTGCTTGCTCTTCAATCTTTAAAGTAGTAATTATTGTTTATATAGGTCATATAAATCATTGGTTATTGGGTTTGAAGTTTGTGGATTTTTTTTTCTTTTGGGTTATCTGATGGTATTAAGTTTGTCATGGTGAAGTTAGTTGTAGTATAGTGACACTGTTGGTTAACTCCTAATCGTTGTTTTTAAATGACATGTTTTTAACCTTCAAAATTATTTTCTGTTGGTTGGATATGTAGAACAAACTCTTTGTTTTTATTTTTTGGTGGTTTGTTTGTTGCTTTTGTCATGTTGCATAATTGTATCCATTTTTTGCTCACCTAATTTTTTGAAGTTTTTTGCTGGATGAATTATGGTATTGGCGATAGTTCTGAATTTTTTTATTTATTTTTTTTTTGCAAGGGAAATGACATTTTGACTGTTGGCAGCATGTGTTTTCATTTTGGGTGTTGCTGTTTTGATTGAACTTTGCTGATTTTTTGTGATATTTTCTAACGACCTTTATTTTATTTTATTTTTATTTAATTATGCTAGAGATAATTTTTCCACTTTATATTATATAAAGCTTTCCTTTAAATGGCTCCACTCACGTGAATCATTGTTGGAGCAAGTGGGATGATGATGCCTCCACTTCATATTCTCAAAAACTTTTTCATCTTTAGTACTAAAAGTTCCGCTTTCAAGTGGAAAGAGAATTTGTTCACGTTCAGCATCATTATGATGCATAAGTTGTATCCTCTTTCCCTTACTATATAAGCCCTGGCAGTGAGGGAAGTTATTCATACAGAAACATACCTCTCGAGGTGTTTTATTACATAGAGTTTCGACAATTCTATTCTTGTAAGTTGCTCCTAATTTCTAAATCTTTTATAATAAGATATTTTATAAATAAGTTATTTTCGTACTTCATT
>JAPFFP010000099.1:5732345-5744533 GCA_026153255.1 Solanum medicagineum
AGCCATTTTGCTTTATTCCATCATACTCCAAAGCCAAAAAATAGTCAATCTTTGGCTCCATCCGAGATTGATGGAACCCTTGTAGAGTACTATTATTATTTTCGATTAGTTCCACAAGATACCTACCACCTTTCACACAAGGTAACTCTGCGCACCAAGGCTAGAGCAGATGGATAGAAATTACCTAGTATTTTGTCTTTAACATGAGACCTCATGGTGCTCAACTCACATCATTGACCACTTGGCCACACCCTTCGGTGCTCTTTCCTTTGTAGATTATTTTAAAGATTATAAATAGTACTTTGATTTATCAAAAGATGGATTATATTTTAGATGAGGATAACACATATAAGCTTGCAAAGTTAAAATATTTCTTGGACTCTTCATTTTCAGTGCCCACCCATGCCGAGACAACATGCATGGGTACGGGATCCATAAAGAATCGCACCTATTTTGGGTACTTTGATAAAAAAACAATAGAGAAGTTCGAGATAGATCCAATTATCAATGTAATCAAGCAAAAGGTAAAGTGAAATTGAAGAAATTGGAGTACCTTATATATAGAAATTTCTATCTTAATCCTTTTCCCTATATCACCTTCTGGATTCTCCTCCTGATCAAAATTTTTACTTTGGAATATCTAGTAAGTTTTCCACATTATGTCCCATTTTTTCAGCATATAACTGTATTTTTAGCTATTTGAATCATTTTAACCGAATCGCCGACCCATACCGGTACTTGGATCTGTAACCCCAAGTCTTAAAATTCAAATCATGAAGGATCCGACTTCTAGATCCGCACTGTATCGGAAACCCGAGTCCAGGCAACATAGAATTTATTTTTTACTATGACAACTGATGAATATTTCAAATATTGTTTCTTTGACATCTGAGGTGTCAAGTTCAAATGTATTCTCTATGCATTTAAAAAGAAAAACTCTTTAGCAACATGAATAATGTCCAAAAATGTGCATGTATCTTTTCGATTAAAAAATTCACTGTATGAGGCTATGAGCTACTGTTTATTCATGTCTTTGAGGCAGCCAATTATTTAAAAGAACAATTGACTCATAAGTGAAGTAGATGAGATTAAGGATTCAAGTCCTGATCAAGTACCCGATAAGCTCGTCAGGAGAAGAAAGATCCAGCTTCCTAAGAATACTTGACGTAAGTGCAGTGTATGGACCACGGCCATCATAGGCTCTAACTACAGCAGTCAATGCCTGTGCAGCTATACCATATCCACTGCATGAACAAGCAAAGATCCTTTCGTTTAACCAACAAAGGAAAAGTACAACAACCAAATATTTTAGAAAGCCATTGCTGCCTACATAAATCAATAGGAAAAATTCAGAAAACAAAATTATCTCGAACTGGATCAAAACAAAAAGTGCAGTACAGAACCAGGTAGTTCGACACAGCATAAAAGAATGGAAAGTTAAAATGACAAGGTAATGGAATCTGGTATGAGGTTTGGAAGATGTAACCAAACAAAATAACTTCCACTTGAAATTCTTTAGGCTTAAACATGAGACAGCAGAAAACTAGGGAAAAAAATTTTCAGATGTAATGCCCATGTTGTCAGCTAAGCATCTCAAATGAAGCATCATTAGCAACAACTTTTATTGGCTTTCAATGTTCCAGTAGAGATTGGATTTGCAAGGTGTGGGAGAAGAAGCCAAAAAGAAGAAATAGCACACAAACTCATGAAAATAAGAGAACAAATGCAATTATGCCGTGAAATGCATACCTTCCCCAATCTCCTAATACAGGCCCAGCACCAGCAGCTCGAGCATCTCTCCCATCTTCAGTGAAACCATAAGCAATTGTCCCTGTACCAGCAATAAGGACACAACCATGCACCTTTCCCATTGTTCCACTTGCAAGAGCGGCTACAGCATCATTCTGAACAAAGAATTGGACATGGCTGGGGAATATATCTCTACAAAAAATCAAGGGAAAGAAATTTAGGAAAAGAGAAAAAGTATACCAAATTAAATATGAAGTAAAAGAAAGAAAAAATCATGAAATATAGCAGATAAACAGCAGCGCGATGAATCCTAATAAAGAGCAATGACAAGTACAGAAGACAGGAAGAAAAAATGAAGGAAACTCTCCAGACATGACTCACAAGATGATGTTCAAATGGTGACACATGGAGTCAAGTCTCTGATTACCAACTACGAAGGATAAAGGGAGATATAATACATCCTCAGTGGCTAGAAAGAGAATTTTCATTGAACATCATATAATAATTTTCAAATTTTCCAACCATTTCAAACAGCCTTGGTACAATTGGTAATTCAGAAAGTGCGGTATCTCATCTCTAATAGCACTTCATATCACCCTGTAGCAGCAGAGGACACACTAGGAACACAGCATTTAGAAACTAACTACTAGTGCTGAAAACACACACAGTAAAGAAAAAACAACAACAACAACAACATACCCAGTGGAATCCCACGAGTGGGGTCTGGGAGGGTGAAATATAACACAAACCTTACCCACTACCTCACAGAGGTAGAGAGGCTGTTTCCTGGAGCCCTCATCTCATGCTAACTCAACAAAAGTATAATAAAATCCTCAGTATTACATTGTCAGAAATTATAAAATCATTGGTGCTGATCCAATAAATAAATCGATTTTTTGAGATGTTGACTTTTTCTAAAGAAAAAAACATCCATCATTTTATAACTTTTTAGAGGACATAAAACTAGTAAAGATGGAACAGCAGCTTTCTTTTTTCTCTCAATCCCAGTGAGAAAACTGCAACTCTTTGATACACCTTGAAGAGTGGATAAAGAAAGAAAACATTTACAAAATGCCAGTAATCCAGGGGATAAAGAAAGAAAACATTTACAAAATGCCAGTAATCCGGGACTAAAAAAATCTATCTGCAGAGCTAAGACATTATCTTACGGCATACACCCAAAGAGCAAGATGAATGATCTCAATAAGTGCTTACCACCATGCCTAAATCAAATGCTTAGGATGCAAGTTCTTCCTAGCCTTCGTCAGAAACCATAGAGGACCAAAACAAAATAAGAATTGAACTTATTGGAGGAACACTTACTTGGTAGCCTTTCCTTAAAAGGTAACATGAAATGAAACTCAAACAGATATTGACGGTAAAGCACATGAAAAAATTGATTTGGAAGGATAATATAAAGAATTAATTTCTTAAAACATACCTAAGCCAGTTCATTATTCGTTCTACATCTGTTGGATGGTTGACACCAGAGACAGCCAAACAAACAGCTTGTACACAGAAACGTGTTGAGCCTGCTTTTGAAAGAGCATCAGCCATGACTAGCTCTAGAGCATCCCTCGCGGCGCTTTCTGTAAAAAAGACATTTACTGAGAACTATGGGAAGTAGAGTCCTGATCCTTATATAAAGTAGATGAAGTTGGAATGACACGAATAACAGTTTCCCGTCACGCATCCTTTCAATTGTCTACATAGAAAGAGACAAGTTATTATCTTTATCTGAAGCTAACTTTTTCCCCTCCGACAAACAGATTTCCTCAAACAGAAAGGTATCAGGATACAGTCTCATCTCCTTGATATTTTCTTTCGCAGGTTCAATTGCTTGAAGAGCATATTTCCGAAAGAAACAAGATTACCTCGATAAGAAGAGCATATTTCCGAAAGAAACAAGATTACCTCGATAAGATATTCCCTTCATTCTTCCTCTGTGTTGTTCACGCGATCTGGTTCTTTTGGGGTTACGAATGAACCTTGGGTTGAAGGAACAATATCCCCTCCCTTATACTAAATCATGGAGTGCCACGAGTAGTTTATATTACAAATTGAGTTGTCATGACCATACCTTTCAACATCAAAAAGATTTCTATTCGCCAAAAGACAACTATGGACTTTGACTTTTTTGTTATTTTTCTTTCATGGAATATCTCCACTCTTGTTTTGTCAACCATTACCTTCCCAGTACTGGATCCATTTGGAAAAAATTTTATTGAAAAGGCGATCAAAATGGTTCCAGCTATTCAATTTAGGGGTGGGAGACAATCCTTTTCCTAGTTTTCCTGCATTCTCTCAGTAGACAGGGCACACTCCCTTTCTCAGAGCAGGATATACTTTCTTAACTCGACAAAACACAAAGTAGCATAGTATGTTGTTCCTTGAAATGGAACTTTCATACTAGACACTATTCACCCATCAATAATGGTGATGGTGAACCAAAATTTGGATATTTTCACTGTAGGAATTACAATAGTACCTAAAGTAAGGGAAGTTATGTATTATCTTGTCGTAGAAGTAAATTTTGGTGATAAATATTAAATTGCCAACCTAGCAAAAATGGTAACTAACGGGCTATCACGAGTTGAAATACATTGATCATGTAAAAAGTTAATTACCAGTCAGAGCATATAGTTAGAATCCTTGAGAGAAATATATACAGATCCAAGAAATTTCTGATGTTTTGCTGTTTATGAAGACAGGTTATTTTCAAGCAGTGGTGCAGTACATGCTATACCTATATCCCCACTAATATATCAATATGTTTCCAAGTTATAACACAGAGAATGAGAGAAATAATGGTCAAAAACACATTTTTGCCAGGTCCATACCTTAACTATCAGTTGTTGAGAAAAAAGAGGCATGAAGGTGATAAAATAAATACCTCCGACGCTGTTGTGATTGGAGCATCCAGCAACTGCGCGTGAGAGTATGGGAGGAGGGTCAGGTAGTTGATCATCAAAAGGGATAAGAGGCATACAAACACAAACAGTACAAGTGGTATCACCATCCAATCCCAATATAACTTCTCTCTGATCACAAAACCCATCTCCCAGAAGCTGCATTTCTTGCTCAAAATCCCATATTTCTCCATTCCTATACCTCTTCATTTTCCGCTAATGAAGCTGAAGAAAAACCCCATATTTTAATTTGATTAATAGAGAAATAGAATATAGGGACGGCAATGAAAAGCCAAGTACTAAAATTGATGGATGTTTTCGTATTGGGTGTTGTTGGATAAATAAACATTCATTTGTTGGACTACTGGTTTGTAGCTTTTGGACTGCAGAGTAAACAAATCTCCACAACTCTCTTCATACAACAATATCATATTTCCGGACAAAATAAAAGATATAAGGGCTAAATTATATTCATATATTTTATAATTATATATTACTCATAAAAATAATTTTTATTTTTTAATCTACTTATATGCTCAAAACAAGAACATTTATCTTACTATTTCAGGTATATGAATGCTTGTGACAATTCTTGGTGGGATTAGAAATTTTTAAAAAATTTCACAATAAATTTAATGATTGAAAGTTCTATAATATCAGTCGTTTTAACTATTTTTCATTTTGAATGGATTGCTATCACCTTTTCTCCATTTTAAAGGTCTCATTACTTTTATTTTTGTGTATGATTAATGATCGAATAACCAAACCAGACCGAACCGAAACTGATAATAACCAAATCGATAAATGTATATTATAGTTGGGTTGGGTTGATTTTGAGAATTTAAAAATCGAATTAAGTTAATTTGATTTTGATTTTGATCAATAACCGACTCAAATTAACCCATAAATACCTCTAATAGGTATTATTGTTATCTTTATATAAAAATTAAAGACTATTTTTGAGAGACGTTTAGGTCAATCTATTTTCTTGTATTTCGCTTAGTCCCCATTTTATGATCTCTTGGACAATGCAATGTTCTTTGCCTGTTCATTTCTTGTTTTATGCAACTGTCTAGATTATAAAATAGTACATATGAAAGAGATGTAGCCAAGAGGAGATTTATGTATTCAAGAGGGGAGGAATGTATTAGAGAGGTATTCGAGAGAGAGATAAGGATGTATTAGCGAGACGAGAGTGATGAATCCGAGAGGGAATATTTGAAAATTTTTTAAATAATAGAGAACTTTAAGGATTATGATAAAATAAGGTGTGTATTTAGATAATCTTTCTTTTATTTTTTTTATGATATATACGTGAAACTAATTTTTCTTTCATTTCACAAAAAAATCACGAGAACTGACAAACGGGTGTAATTTTAATTAATGGAAGATTTGCCAGTACCACTTATCAAGTTTGTATAAGAATCAAAAATTACAAAACCTCCTTCAAAACCCACTTTATACAAATTCCTAATTTCTCTCTCTTCGTCTGATTATGCTCCTAATATTCCTCAATCAGATCGACTTGAATCCTTTCTCCATCCCTATGGTTGTTTCTCTTCCGAATTCTACTATTTTTATTTTCACGTAATGGCCTATTTTTTTTTCAAATTTTCAATTTGTATAAGTTTACATTTTCTTAATAAACCTATAATTTTTTATCGTTAAACTTCAATTTTTATAATTAAATTAATAGACATTCTCAAATAATAGATGATTAAACTTCATCAAAGAGGATCACTCGAAGTATTTATTTGCATGGCCAAATTACCTATGAACCTCCATTGTTTCTTTGAGTTTAACACAAAATTTGGGAGATATTACAAGATCAATTGTCAAATCTTTACCTGTTGGTGAGACCATTCCTGTGTATAATTCAAAATTAGGTCCAAAATACCATAAAAGTGAAACAAATTATCAAGCAATCAGCAACAAAAGTCATCAAATTTATTTCAGCTAAAAAATCAAAGTGATGTCGAAACTGGATTTTAAAAAGAAAAAAAAAAAAAAAGGTAACTCACGTTAATTCTAAGGGCAGCCACAATAATAATATCGATTCGACGAAGCTCACGACGTGGATTCGAACCACTGCTTCTCCTTATGTTGTTTCCACACACTAATTGAGCAAAATCAATCATATGTTTTTATATAATTTCAGTTAGCACAAATCATTTGTTTTTGTATACACTAGTTTGTGTATATTGGCTTATTTGTATATTCATTTTTTATTATACACTATAATACACAATTACATTATACAAATACGTTATATGTTGTTCTAATATATTCACATATAAATGAGCTTCTGATATCCAATAATACAATCGTCTAGTTATATGTGAAAATAAGTTGTCTCAAGGTTCAACTTTTATAATGTTATTATATTTTGGGGTTTGTTGAACTGAGTCCATTTGAATGTTCATATGTTGGATTATGATGAACTGTGAGAGATAGTTTTATTTGAAATTTAATTTTCTGAGAGTTTTAAGGATGCGTTTTTATGCACAGATAAAAGATATTAAATGATAATTTTTTCAGTGTGAAATTGTGTTCTTAAGACAGAAAGAAGACTAAAAAAGAGCCTAGTTATGATTGTGAAGTTGGGATTATACATGATATACTTTTCTATAAATTCAATTTATATAATATATTTTTTATACAATTAATTTAAAAATTGCTGTATAGGTGTACAGTCGTGTGTATATATGTACCTATCTTTACATTTGCATATTTTTACATAAAATATTACACTAGTAAAATTTATATTTCTACAACGATTATATCATTGAAGAACTCCGTCAAGTCACATAATTGTGATTAGTATAACAATTTCGTAAATAATGAGGTTTATTATCATTTATGTAGCTAAATTACCGATAGTCAATTTTTAAAATATTCACTTTATTTTTTCAAAAATAATGACGCATATATAAATTTAAAAGTTCATAGCAAATTTTATATTAAATATGAAGTATAATTAGGTAAACTATAATTATGGAGTATTAATACACTTCACATGTTTTTCATTTGTGAAATTCACTCTTTCTTTATGACTCGTATAATTAGGAGTCAACTACTTAAATAATACTCCCTCCATCTAACTTTACTTGGCGTGTGTTGACTTGACACAGGGATTAAGAAATAGTTAGCGATAGAGATAATTATATCAAATTATCCCTATTTAATATAAGTTATCTCATTAATTAGGATAGAGCCAAAAATTATTACATATATTCATTATAAATTTTTTTTAAAATTAAATTTTTAAATTTCTCTCTAAAATAATTCTTTTAGATATGTTTAACTCTATTAAGAAAATACACAACATAGGTTGGCTACAAGACAACTTCATCAACTTTCATCGCATCAAATAGATCTAAACGTACCCATCAATAATGCTAATGAATAAGATATTACGCAGCATGAAATGTCTGATCTCAATATTGTTATAAATATGATTTCAATGGATCGAAATATTGTACCGGATCTCAATATTTTAGTGAATCAATCTTTATTTGATTTGAATATTAAAGCAACTGAAAAAGATGATACACCATTTGAAGGAGAAACATAAGCAATACATGAAGAATCAAATTTGAATAATGGTATGACAATATTTTTTCTAATTTTTTTGGTATCTTATATATATATATAACCCGAAACAGAAAAGCTAATAATATATAGATTAAAAAAAAGAACAAAACGAGGATGCAACAACAGCACCATAAACATACCGTTACTCATATTGGAACTATATTGTGTGTCCTAAGTTATTTATGATCGATCAACGAATTCTATAATGTATTTTATCCAAGCTAGCTAGCTATATATATGTCCATTTTACAGTTGACTGATTCATTCGTAGTACAATTTTCATGTTTGTTTTATATTATTGTAAACGTGTAATTGGTCTACTATTTCTTAACGTTGCAGTAATACACTACTTCTTGTTGGTCTTTTGATCTCTCTTATTTTAGAAGTGATTAGCATAACAAAAAATCTATATAGCTTGAACTTTCACTTGCAATGCGGACACTTCCTCAAGCTATTGAGCAGTAGTCACAGTTACATAGAACATTTTCTGTTGTATATTGGATATATGATGTACATCACCGTGGTTCTGTTGCATAGAGCTCAGTTGATTACTCTTTATTCTCTTATCGTATCTTTTTGTTTATAAAAAATAAAAATATAGATGATCAAAATGAAGAAATATCTCAACCATCAAGATTAAAACGGGAGTTAAGTAATGATGAACATAAATCGATTTATGCGATGCTATTTGGTAGAAACTTGAAAAAGAAAACACAAAAGATGGTGGCATCAATATTTAACAGTGAGACGCATTTGAAAACAATCAGAATTTGGCATACAAATTGATGTATCACGTAAAAAGGCAAAAAATTGTAGTCTTATGGCAATTTCTTTAGACGCTGATTCGCTTTCAAGAGATTCTTCTTATAAGGCGAACAACTCTTCGATATTTAGCCTCTGCATTAGATATGAAGAAAAGTAATTTGACTTTGCACCTAAAGAGGGGATTAATTCAAAGACATTCAAATGAGATAAAGTCATACTTATCAGAAGAAAATAAAATTTTTCATTTGACACTTTGTCTCTCAATGATTGATCGTCATAGCACACCATATATTCATTTTTCAAAGGCATGTATAATACAATTTATATCGATGAGAAATGATTTTATACGACAAAGAAAAAAGAGACTTATTTACTTGCTACCGGATGAAAAAGAGTCGTTAGTACTTGCAAGAGCAAAAATTATATTTCAAAAATAATATTTTTGGTAGCAGCAGCTCGTCCAAGATTTGATGGCGAAGGAAATGTGTTTTCCCTGATAAAACTAGTGTATATCCTCTTATCACACAAGAGGTAGCAAAAAGAGACAACATCAATCGACTGGCAGGCACACGGGAAACAAAGCCAATAACCTGAGTAACTAGAGATGTCATAAGCTCATACTTAATCGACAAAGTCATTCCTTCCATTAAAGAAAAATGGACACGAGAAGACTCAACTCATCTAATTTTCATTCAACAAGACAATGCAAGAACACATATTTTTCATGATGATGAAGAATTTATCTACGTGGCAACACAAGATGATTTTGACATCTGTTTAATGAATCAACCTTTAAATTCTCCTAATTTAAATGTTTTGGACCTTGAATTTTTTCACGCTATTCAAGCACTACAACATATGGAGGCGCAAAAAACTATTGATGATCTTATCAATGCCATGGTCAATGCATATGAAAAATTTTCAAAAATATTGTCTAATCATATTTTTCTAACATTACAGTCATGCATGTTAGAAATTATGCAAGCTAGGGGTTCCATTAAGTATGACGTCCCACATGTTAAGAAAGCAATATTAGAGAAAGTTGACCAACTTCCTATCAGTTTGAAATGTGATTCAAATTTATTACATGATTTGCTCAATTATATCGGTGAAGATATTTGAATACAGTAATATTTTTCACTTCAGTATCGTATAAGAGAATGTTGTTAAGAAAGTGGAGGATATAATGCCCCTTGCAATTGGTCATGAGCTTGAAGCTAAGCTCCAAGGAAGGGAGATTCTTGACATTAACATTTCTAGAAGGTCCTTTTGGTACAAAGGTCAGTTTGACCCTGTGAATTTTCAAGTAACTTTTGGCATTAATTATTGCTTGTTCTTTTTGTCATAATTATTGTTGATCACTAAAATTATTTTGTCTTATATCCTAGTAAGTTATTCTTATCTGATGCATAAGCAAGTAATTGCTGATCTCTTATTGACATGGATAAGGAGTAATGCGCATTCAGTTGAAAACGTTCGGAAATAGTGATATTTTGGGTGTTCTTTTGAGTATTAGGTTCTTCTGTGACAATTCAATAAAAGACGAAAGCAAAGTAGGAAAAATGAGCAGTGTAATATTCATTCTCATGTAGTAAAATTTGAGTTATGAATATGTTTTAGTTTGCAATAAAAAAAAGGTCTTGATGTGTTGAAATTTGGCCCAAGTTAATTCAAACTTGGCTACCAAATTCAATTCAAATTTGGCTACCAAAGTCAATTCAAAATTTTGGATACCAAATTTGATTCAAACTTGGCTACCAAATTCAACAATGGTAGGCAAGGTTTTGCCTATAAAATGAGCTCCTTAGGTCCTTCATTTAATCATCCAGAAGTAGAGAGAAAATCTGTAGAGATTCAAAGAGTTTGTGAGATACACATTGTATTTTTTTTGTGAGTATTGTAATACTTCTTTTATATCACTGAGTGATACACAAAATTATATCCTCGTAGTGCTTAGGCCCAGTGAGGTTTTGTTATATACTTCTCCATTATAGTGATATTTTGCTCGTCGTCGTCCGTGGATGTAGCCTATTTTTGGGTGAACCACGTTAAATCTGTGTCTCTATTTATTACCTTGCCCAATTTATTTATACTTTTCAATATCAATCCCGATCCTTATCAAGCTTCCGCTATCGCCCAGTATTCCTAACAAGTGGTATCAGAGTTCGGTTATAATAGTCACAAATACTGTACGGTTACTGTTCATACGTACGGTTACTGTTCATACGTACGACAATTTTTCAAGATGGCTTCTGTCACAAAATTTAATATTGAAAATTTTGATGGCAAGATAAGTTTCTCCATCCGGAGAGTCCAAATGAAGGTCGTTCTTACACAAAACGGGTTGAAAAAGGCTCTTGAAGGAGAGTCGAAAAAATCCGACTCTATGACCGATGAGAAATGGATGGAGTTGGATGAAAAAGCTTTATTAGCAATCCAACTTTGTTTATCCAAGAAGGTGCTCCGCGAGGTGGTTCACGAGACTACTGCTGCAGGACTTTGGCTCAAGCTTGAATCTCTCTACATGACCAAAAGTCTTGCAAACAAACTCCGTTTGAAAGAGCATTTGTACACACTCCATATGGCTGAAGGTACTCCTATTCAATCTTATTTTAATGAGTTCAATTCCATTATTATTGACCTAGAAAATCTAGAAGTTAAAATTGATGATGAGGATAAGGCTGTCTTTGGTCGTCTCTTTATCGTCTACCTATAAACACTACAAGGAAATAATGTTATATGGAAATAATGATACATTATCTTTTGAGGATGTCAAATCTAACTTGTTGTCCAAAGAAAAATTTGATCTTGAAGTTCGTTCTAGTGATAAAGCCGAAGGGTTGTCTGTTAGGGGTAGAACGGTTAAAAAAAGGAGTTCAAATAAAAAACAGTCTAGGTCAAAATCTAGGGGACGTAAGTCCAAATCCTGTCACTACTGTAAGAAAACTGGGCATGAAATTTCTGAATGTTATAAATTGAAAAATAAAAAGGAAAGAGAAGAAAAATCAAATCAACCACAGAAATCTACTGCTGAGGCTAGTGTCATTGAAACTGAATCTGATGGTGACATATTATTGGTTACTTCTGAAAAGAGGAGTAAAACTGAGTGGATTCTAGATACTGGTTGCACCTATCATATATCTCCTCACAGAGACTGGTTCACCACATATG